>JABEEQ010000574.1:0-104344 GCA_014824365.1 Fusarium sp. NRRL 66894 | reverse complement strand
GAGAAGAAGAGAAGAAGAGAAGAAAAGAAGAAGAGAATTCAAACGATTTTGAAATTTGGTTGGGTGCCTTGGCCAGCCGGTCCTCATTTAGGAACCAGTGTCCTAGGCATAGTTAGGAACTAAAGGATTTGTGTGGTAAGCAAGGTGGACAGACGCAGTAGCTAAGGCATATCCTTTGGCAGTCTAAAGGAGGCAAGAAAACACAAGACCTCGACCACAAGGGATGAAAAGAGTTAGGTAAAGTAGCATAACCTAAGGGGTTCTTTACTAAGTTTATTTTAGCATCTTAAATAAGGTCCAAAAATTTCATGCCCACGAGGGCATTGTATTTAAATTATTTCATCCTTAGTATCCATAGACAGTAAGAGTAGAGAAGGAGTCGAATTAGCATGCTAAATCTACTCATCCTCCGTGATGTCCAACCTCAAATGTCTATACTAGCCATACTAAGACTCCATAAAGCTTATTCGTATTACCCCCGACTGTTATCCTGCAAAACTGCTATGCTACTCATCAGAGCCATAACAGTCCAGTGATATCCCATGGAACCTGTAGTTGCTCGGCCTAGAAATTGGAACCCTCCTGACCTTTGGAGAGATACTGACGCTGACGAGATATTATCTTCGTGTATCATAGCAACAACTTCGGAGCTTCTAGAGCGGTGTGAGCCTGACTTGCTCGTGCGACCCAATGATGCAAGCTCCCAAACCATGCTGTAAGCGCTGCTCTGGGCTTCTGCTGAGACACGCCACTCGAAGGACTCTGTTCTGCGACTTCCACCATGCTCAACCCTCATCGAGAAACTGTATCGAGGGTTTGACCTTGAACGATGATAGTTCATAGTGACTTGGCTGGAAGTAGTGTTGTAACTGGGTATTCCGGGGAGTTGAAAGATGAAACCTTCGCCGGATCTGATTCCAGACGATATAGGGTTTCCAGCAACGCTGGACCCAGGGAAGAGGTACATAGGTCCTTGCCAGCCGCGAGGCATACAGGCTGCATAGATAGTATGGGAACCTGGTTCAGAGATAAAAAGAGCCATTGTAGAGCGCGATGGAGTCCAGGTCAGTTGCATGATCTGAGGGAACCCTATCTCAACGACTTGGTCTGATATTTCGAATGGACCCCCGGAACTTGAAGAGCTGCTGGCATCGTATATATCTTCCAGATTGGCAACGAAGGCCGGAAATATCATGATGGAGGTTATAAAAGTGGTTGAAAGGGAAAGATCGGTTCAATCTGGGCTTTTCAACTTGTGTTCCTATGAAGGAAGCTTGATGCCACGAAGCTTAGTCTCTTTAGTTTACCGAGATATATCAAAGACTGAAGATAATAGTTTATATATCCAATGGATTTCTATTCAAACAGCTGCTTAACATATGAAGAGTTTCCTTCCCCTTGTCCCCCAATTCATCAAAGAAAACTCTTCCAAAGAGATCCAATGCTGAGATATTGCTGCCTCCGACAGACTCGACCGTTTTCAGTACAAACGGACCGCTCTTCCTATAACAAGCCATTCATGAATGGCGATTGGTCGGCCGAGATCTTATAAGGCTGATACCTCTTCACATCACAAGAACGATCTTCGAAAATATTTTCCTTAGCGGGAAGAATCAAGCGGTACCCCTGCATCAATTTCTCTTATACATTCTTGCCAAGACTCCCTCTAGACCCTTGGAACCGGGGCACTGGGTCGGGAGGATCTCATGTAAGCAGGTCATCAGCGTAAACGGCTTATCCATGCAATGTCTGTGCCTGGGAGCTGAACGCCAAACGGTCTGCAACATTAGCCAATTGTCACTGTGGTCGGTAGATCGTGGCTGTGTTACAGCGCTGCATACGGTACGAAATGGGAATTTGTGTTACATCGATCGGAAATGCCCTGTCGGCTGTGGCGTTGAACTAAGCTGATGCCATCGAAGGCAGGCAATCTGGTTGGTTGGAGGTGTTGCAGGGATGTCGCTGGACATGCCGAAAGAGGCTGGCTTTTGTTTTAGGGGCGAATTTGTGTAAGTGATCGCATGATGAGGCTGAGGACCAGCTTGGCATATTGAATTACAGAGTACGTGTCGCCATGGGCTGTGTCGAGCTTTCTCGGCCGCCGAAGGATTGGGGTCTGGACTTGGAGTGTAGGCGGATAGAGCTCTAATCTGCCTCGTCGCTGCATCGCACCATTTTGGGAAGATAAACAGAACAAACCGCACGTGATGAGCTTTTCGTGAAGAGGAATAATATGGACTGATTTCTATGAAACAGGCTACTTGGTTGTGAGTGGTGTACGGGCGATCATTAATCGCGAAGATCGTCTAGGTAATTCCAGAATGCGTGAATGGGGCTATGAATACAGATGTGTAGACTTTAGGATTGTGTTATTTGCAGTTGAGACCTATGGCTGAGAGCTTATAATCACCACACAGGGCTTAGCATTCTACAAGTCTCTTGGTTCGCCTTTCCTAAATCCTTCAGTCAATGGTGTGAAGACAGGAGCAACACCATCTTATAGCAACATATCTTCATCTTCAGAAACCATGTCGACCGACATATCCTCCGTCTCATTTGCCCATTGATCATCGCTGTACTTTAAATCCATCTTGTCGTCTTCAGGCCTAGGGTACTGGTAGCGGGTACCGCCGACTGTGCATTCAAACCTTTCTTGGCCAAGCATCTCCGCGATAAATCTTCCTAGGCGAAGGAAAATCCATAAGAAGTGGATTTGGGTTTTGTAACCAGCCCAGGTCTTGATACAATCAACCCTCAGGTTATCAAAGGCAAACTTTCGGAACTCTCGCATTTGAAGCCATTGCATAATTTCGTAAGGGTGCGGAGCTTGGAGATTGTTCACCATATCGAGAAGTCTTGTGCGGGTTACTCCGTCTTCGATTCCGGGCTTCTTGATGGAGGAAAGGAAGGCGAATGTTTCAGCATCGAAAGTAGTCATGACGAAGGCTGGCGGAATTAATTGTGTGGTTGGAAAAGAAAGTTGCTTCGTGGGACTTCCGCACCCGATTCGGGTGTCTATATCCAAAAAGCTGAAGTGCCTGTTGCTGATGAAGCCGAGTTCAGTGTGGTGATTATAAGCTCTCAGCCAGGGGCGCTGATGAAATATGTGCTTCTTGTGAAAGGCCTTGCCTCGTAATGCAGGTGTTGATGGACTGGCTGAGACGTCGCAAGATAGGAAGCCAGTAGATTGATGGTGTGTAGAAGTTTAGAATGCAAGATGGTGGAAAGACATGAAATAGAGAGAAGTAGAGTATCAAACCTCTTTGAGATATGGTAGAGCAGTGAATCACTGCCAGCTTAGAGCCAAGATACAGCAGCATCAAACGGGTTGAATCACTGTCAATACAGCGCCAAACACGCGTATCTGCTGTGATTCTTTTTGTGTTTGTCAAAATGTCGTTGATTCTGCTTGTTTGCAATATTCGCTCGCTACCTTGTTTGAATAATAATAAAATTCTTCAACTGTTCTTTTGTTTGAAGGTGATATATGATCTCAGTCGGAGCGATGAGGAACTTGACTTAGAATGATGAAGGAGAAGCACAGGCCTGGAATCTCGTAGTACAGAGCCTCCTTGACATTAGATTTCAAACGCAAAGAGTCAAGTGAACTTTGTTATAGCCTGCTGCATGGTTTGTGAACCACATTGTAAAAGCTTATGTTTTGTTGTCGTGAGTCAACCTTTGTGCGTTTTCAAACCTTCAGTGATCTGAAGTTTCTCACTGCGTTGAAGTGCAATGGCAATTGGGTTTTTTCTTTAGAAAACCGCCGCTTAGCGCTCATAGCACAAACAGTTCTCCCAATGAACAGCTTGCCGCATGAACGACGGAAATTAACAGGTGATTTCGCTTCACACAGAACAACAGTAAACCGTGACATCCGTTGCAATTTTGTTCCTAAATACTGAACTTTCACTCTCATTCTCAGGCGTCCCAGCCCAACAGTGAATGTCCAAGTTGAATAGGCCATGGCATATTATCCTATCAAATAGCTCAGCGATAAGCCTGAAGCCCTTGCTCGTGATGAACGCCCCTTAGGATAGAGTGTTAATCGAATTCAAAAACCTGTGCAGGTTTTCCTATTAAACAGCTCAAGTTTCAAGTTGCCTTGGTGCTTAATCGCATTGAACATATCTCTTTACCTCGATACTTGGCTTCTGTTCGGCGAGCCTGCAACGAACTGTGAACTAATGTACGTACAATATCAGTTGTTCGGTCCGTGGCAGTCAAACAGACAATTCAGCGATTGCATCCGCGAAAATATATAAAAAGGCAAAGTATTTCACATAAACCTGTTCCTACTAAGCTTCTTAGCATCTCCGCATCACCATCTGACCCAACACATAACGAAACTCACAAACAGCAAACGACATACCTTACCAGTCAACGACTCACCCAGAACAATCACCATGTTTCTAGCAAGCAGCCCAACTTCTTCTAAACCATACTTTTTATCTTTACTCCTACAGACTCTGCCAGCCATGGATCCTGCAGCTTTCCGACGTATTATCAGGAAGCTGGATCGGTTCTCGGAGGCTTTGGACGAAGCACATCTCGACTTCTCTGAGATGGACGACTCCAAAGCCTGCAAGGCGTTAAAGCTGCGCATATTTGGTCTGCTGTCGGATGACAAGCGTGAAATTGATGCTCTTTTGGTGCGCCCAGAAACCAATGATAGCACAAGCAAGCATGATTTGCTCGCTCGTCTCGCATACTGCCAATGGTTGGGCCCTGAGAAAAAGTTCCAGGACTTCCTTCTAGCTAACCAACAGGAGATCGGAGTCTTTATCTCCAACAAGCACGTCCGTGTTCACATCGCCAAATGGGAGACTACTCTTCTGCGTGGCTTTCTTCGCTGGGTTATTGTTGAAGCTCACAAGTCCTCGGGTGACGCCCAGTCGCTCCTGCAGCTCGAGACCTCAGTCAGTAAAAAATGGCTTTCTGCTGATGATGCAGAGGAGTATGTGGTGCCCGAATCCGAGGGTGATATGAAACTGGTCCTCATCCGTCTGAAAAACCTGCCCAAATTGATGGACCTTTGGGGTAAACGTGTTGTTGCTGATGAAGGTGAAGAGAAGTTGGTGAAATCATGTCAGTGCAGCAAGCCAGACTTTGGCGAGTCTTTGACCATTGGGCTTTTTCTTCTGGCGTGGAAGGTTGCTGGTCGGTATGAGGACAAGTGGATGGACGCCCAGGGCTATGCTATTCCTGATGTTCCTGAGTTGGATTAGTTTACTTGCTGGACAAGTAAAGGTCGCACAGGAACGATTGGTGCTGGTGGGAATGAGTAGGAATGCAGACTGGTAGGGATACAGGCCGGGATGGATGATGGCAAGAACACTCGGATCGTTAAGAAGCTTAGGGTGGAGCTTTGTTCTACAGGTAGGGGAATCTTAGAAGGACATGCTGGTCATGTCTGGTATTCTGTAATTTTTGGTCCATTTGCCTCATGTGAATCGTAGCTGAAACACTGACAATGTTAAAGAGAACCTATCCAATATGCCGACGTGACTAATAGCAACCAGACGAGGTATCCCTTTGAGCTCAGAGAAGCATATTTAAAACTGGCTTCTGATTATGTGATGCTCCGTTCTAGATGACTGACTTTTTTTTTCACTGATGAGAAAATGGTCGTCGTGATGATTCTACCTGTGTCAGAAGTCAACAAAGTTGCAGTGACGCATACCAGACGTCTTTACCAACGACGACTTATCTGACAGTAGCTTGTCATCGCTTCGCCGTACCCCTTCGCTTAGAGCTTTGCTCCTTCCCCCCAACATCAGCACGCGTCGGTCCGATGCCACGCGATAACTCCGTGTCCCGGAAAGTGGGGGCAGCCCGAATAGTGGGTCCTCCCGCTCAGCCTTAGCAACCTTATCACAGGTAAAATTACGACTACAAGACGATAAATGAACATCGTCTCTCATCGAGTCAAGAAATCATCCACGGAAAAGCCATGATAAAGAGCTTTGTGCCGACAAATTGCAAGTGAACAACTGCCGAACATCGTCACTGATCCTTCTGTTCTTGGCGCGAGGGCTGTGCTTACAATCCCTGTCGACAATATCTGTCAAAAACTTGGCACAGTTTGAGGATCAGCCCAAAAAGGCGCAGGGCTTTTCTGGTTCGGGAATGCGATGTAACGGTAAGGCTGGGGCTCATTTCCCCTTAATTCTCGTCTGTTTTCGTGGTTCCCGCGGATACGGGTGTTGGGTCGTGAGTTGGGAATAGCTTCAACCTCCACAGAGGCAGAATTGGTATCATTTCTCCAATTAAACTACTTCAGGGTGTATCAATCGAATCATTAGTTATTCCTGCCATCCTCCAATGCCCCGCTGTGTCTTGTCTAGTTGTCTAGCTCCGCGTATGCGTACCAATCGTCCTTAAAACCCCATTGACTGCCCTATCATCAAATTAGCATCAAATCATTATCAAATTGGATCAGAAAAAAAAAACCTTTGATTTCGTATTATTTTTCAGCCAACAGTTCGCGTTTAAGCCGTCCAGCTCGTCCTTCATGCGCTTCGAAAAGACGATGCTGGCGCATTTCACTCCGTTGCCGGTTTCGGCGTCCTTGTCGATCATATTGCCGCAAGCTTCCATACAGTCTTCAATCGTATACGCATAGATAGGCGCGTAGTCGGCAACAATGCCTCCTCCCTCTGCTGGTGTGCCTTGTGCTGCGTTGACGCCGCACCACCATTGGAATTCGTAGCCTTTGTTAGTCTTGTACCGTGTCTCGTCTTTCTTTGAATCGGGGCATTTTAGCTCCAGAAGGCTAACTGTGTCAGCAGCTCTTGGTACATAGGGAGCTGTGTCGTTGACTGATGTGCTGTTGTCGGGTGTCGGGCATGAGGTTGCGGTCGGTTCTGCTGTCGCGGCGGGAGCGGTACCAGATGCCGAGTCGGCTGAGCAATCACTACTATTGGGACATGTGAGAAAGTATAATTGAGCACTTTTAAAGCTTGAACTTACGATTTATTTGCCAAAGCAGCGCCCAATCCTCCACCTACACCCGCGCCGACAACGATAGCCGTACATAGAGCGACAAGCGCAGCGAAAGTCCAAACTCCAAGCCCAAAAGGAATCCTCACTCCATCTGACGATGCCTGCTGAGGGTGATGATACCCGGGAGGGATATAATAATTGCCGTTATCGTAACCGGGAGCTACTTCTGGAGCTTTAGCAGCTTGTTCAGCGTCCGTATTGACCTGAAGGCCTTCACTATCCGGAAGATGCTGTTGTTGACTCATTGCGTAACTCAAGACGATCAAAAACCGCTACCGAAACAATGAATGAAAAAGAAGAACCAAGAGACAGGGAAAAGGAGCGGATCAGTCAGGCAGGATTTAATGGGGGGCGCAGCTTGGAGCCTTTATAACGACGATCCTTTTCGCTAAGCCTGGTTTCAAAATGGTATTACGGGCTACGATCTGTAAGCTGACCGCATCCAATCCGCAAATCATGGTTCGTTTTGGCCCCCATGTTCTCGTTGTCGTAGCATAGCTAATAATATCCCTGCGAGGTAAGTGGGTTAAAATCCTGTTGGAGTTTGGAGTACGAATTTGGAGTAAAGCTTAGGATCTGGGCAGGAGTAACAAGCTTTTTAATCCATGAATCGGATAGCGTCTTAGAAATCAGGTTTGGTGAGGTGATAAGAATGTCGTGGGCAAAATACTCGGTACTTGAGATTTCAGCCCTGTGTTGGGCCCGTTTTAAGGCGCCGTCTTGGGTGACATTTAGGGTGGCATTTAGTGGCTCTAGCTTCTCGGGGTAGCATCGACACAACGTGTAAAGTTTGCGATGCAACTGAAATGGCATGAGTTTTGTCTGGGCATCAAGGGCAACAATCTCGAGAGAATAAAAGGCTGCGGGGGGAACTCAGCCTAATGCGAACTGCTGAGGTATCTTATAGCCCAGCCAGCCATTAGCAATTCTCCGATGCAGTGGTGTCGTCAGTTATGGTGTTGCACCACTACCCTGGACCCCCAGGGGATGCCTTATTTAACTACATGATTGGTTAAACTCACCATCCACTCAAGTTACGTGTTGATACAGAATGGGTATGCGTGTCTCATCAAACGGGTCTTTCCGTTTCCCATATTTATGACCTGTTCATGTTTTAATATTTGTAACCGATTGAAGAAAGCACGGAGTTTACTCGCGGTAGACATTTGAGTTTATACAGATTTAACCGTGTCGTTGATAATATGTGTGGAAAATGTAGTATGAAGATAATTTTCCTCCATCATTGATTTCAAAGAATGTTACTATAGAAAAGCATTGTATCGTCCACAGCTAGATACAATTAGCGAGGTTGCGAGTGTTTCGTTAATATCACCACTCAACCTCTTTGTTTGTCGACTGACAAAGCCCTTGGCAAAACTCAACCTCCTCGTGAATTCCACTTCGT
Organism: Fusarium sp. NRRL 66894; assembly: GCA_014824365.1. Lineage (NCBI taxonomy): Eukaryota > Fungi > Ascomycota > Sordariomycetes > Hypocreales > Nectriaceae > Fusarium > Fusarium sp. NRRL 66894. Next base: position 95,934 of record JABEEQ010000574.1, on the reverse strand, counting down.
GCAGCAACACGCGTCGCCGGCCAAATCTCCTTGCCATCCTTCTGCTCCTCCTTTCTATGCTGAGTAACTGCATGTTTGAGCAGTCTCTGAAAGTACAACACGCCCTTCTCGTTGAACGAGTTGAGATCTCCTGTAATATAGACCCCTGCGTTGAGGTTCTTCTGAGCTGCATTGCAAAGATCTTTATCCTCGGATTCAACTTGCTTGAAGAACTGATCAATTTCTTCAAACTCGTCGTTTGTTGCGTCTTTGTGGCGATAGACTTCGTATTGCATTGATGTTGTGGTTGCTGATGTTGGGACTACGCGCATGAGATAAAAGTATTTGGTTCTTTTGTCAATCAGTTGATGTTCCTCCATGGGTAGGCAGGTAACTTACGTCATTGTAACTGATGCATTTGGGAAGAAGAAGGTTGGTGCAACATCGAGACCAGACTCCTTTCCTGGCTTGTCTTGCACGTAATGTTGGATCTGGCCGCCCTTGGTCTCAACTTTATATGTCTTGAGATCAGAGGTGGCAGCAATGCCAGGATGAGCAACTGAGCAGTGATAGCACTACGGTCGATGTCAGTAGAAGCAACAAGTGGATGACGCCTGGTATGGCATACCTCGTTGTAGTTATCAACCAGGGTCTTCCAGTTATAGTTCCCAGGCATTTCCCAGGCATGATCGAAAGAATAATCATCCATATTGAAGTTTTCAAGTCTGGGCTGCTTATCGGCACCGCTAAAATCGGCCTTCCATGATACTGGCGTTTCATTACCGTCAAGATTGACCCAGACGAAACCTCTATCGTCGATATGGACGTGAACTTTGAACAAGCCGTTGCTTTCGGCGTCGAAAGTGTCCATGCTTTCAAATCGTGGAGCTTTGGCAAGTTTACCACTGAGGCCGTATGACCAACCTAGTAATGATGTCAGCTGTCTAATTCTCCCTTCCTTAGGTTGCCTGCTACTTACCATGGTACTGACAAGCAAGGATCTTAGCATTGCCCTCGTCTTGAGTGATAACTGGGTATGCCCTATGACGACAGATATTATGGAAACCATTCAAGTTCCCCTCTTTATCAAGACAAAGAAAGAAAGAGAAGCCGGCCTCTTGATATTTGACGTAGTCTCCCGTCTTGTTGAAACGACTTTTATGAGTGACCAAGAGCCATCGTTTGGAGAAGACCGCTCGTCTCTCAAGCTCATACATCGCAGGCTCACGATACCAAGATGCGGGTAGAGCGCGAGGTACATCAGTGACGGCTGGAGCAGCCTTGCTCTGCGACAGGAATTGGAACATGGTAAAGTGTGGTTTTCTAAATGATATTGATTTTACTTTCGAGACTTAATGCATAGACAGAATGGAGGATGGATATATTTATTATATGTTAATGCCGAAAGGTATGATGGCTTTATGTGCCATCAAGACTGTCATGAAGTTGAAATCATGAACACACACCTTAATAATGCTCGATAACCAACATAACGGGTAACTTATACAGTATTGGCAGACATAACCGACTCTATCTCGCACTTTCAGGCTATTCTAGGTTTAGTGGTTTCTTCAATAGAGGTGGTGGTTCACACCTCGTACATTCTATCCCATCTCGTTTTAGCGCGATTCCCCTCATCCAGCCTTCTGGTATTGAGTTTGTTGTTAGTTCAACCTTTGGTTCACGTGGACTTGATATCTGAGATATACTTATCGGAAATTACGGAATATGATAGTTATAACTTGGATGGATTTCCATTTGAGGGACAGATAATAAGAGGTTCAAGTTCGATATATTGGGCATTGTCGTTTGCCATTGACCATCAAACATGTCGTCGCATTCGGATATCGAGAAGAAGCCAACTATGTCAAACGTGGATCAGAATCACGAACACTTACAGGAGTTGGGGTATACGCCTGAGCTCAAGGTATGTTATTCTTCCGTGGTGTTTGGCTCTTGGTGTTGATGAGGGGACAGCGTAACTTCTCGCTTGTTTCTATGCTGGCAACATGCGTGTCATTGATGGCTACATGGGAAGCTCTTTGCAGGTAAGTCATCTAACAGCTAGCAGCTACTTTGTCTAATATGACGTTTAGCACGATGGCTACTGGCTTGATCAGTGGAGGACCCGTATCATTGATATATGGAGCCATTGTAGCTGCGGTCGGCTCGATTTGTTCTGCCCTGTCTCTGGCCGAATTGGCCTCTGCGTAAGTCTAATAAGAGGATTGAAACATGATAGCTTAAACTACCACTAATACTTGTCATCCTCAGCTATCCTACAGCAGGTGGCCAATACCATTTCGTTGCCCATCTGTCGGGACAATCCATATCCAAAGTCACCAGCTACTTCGCTGGCTTCATCACGTAATGACCCAAAGCCCATGTTATATCTTTTACTAACATCTGCTATATCAGCACATTCGGCTGGATCACAGTCACAGGTAGCGCGCCATTCCTCGCAGGTACCATGATCCAGGGCCTACTTGTTCTCAACTACCCCGAAACATATGTTTACGAGCGATGGCACGGAACACTTCTATACTGGGCTGTCCTCGTCGTAGCAGCAGTCGTCTGCATCTTCTGCAGCCACATCCTTCCTTTGGTTGAGAAGATCTCGATGACACTCCACATTGCCCTGTTCTTTGTCATTCTCATCGTCATGTGTGCTCTCTCGCCCACCAAGCACTCCGCGACTTATGTTTTCACAACCTTCGAGAATAACTCAGGTTGGGCTAGCGATGGCGCCGCTTGGTGCATCGGCATGCTTAGTTCTTGTTATGTCTTGATCGGCTATGACGGAGCAACTCATCTCAGTGAGGAGATGAAGAACCCAGAAGTTGGCATCCCCTATGCCATGGTTGGCAGTGTGGTTCTCAACAGCTTTCTGGGATTCTGTTTCCTAATTGCGCTGTTGTTCTGCATGGGCGACATCACTGCCGCATTGCAGACAACGACTGGGTTCCCAATTATTGAGATATTTTACAACATCACAAGAAGCCACGCAGGGGCCTCAGCAATGTCGGCCTCAGTTGTTCTTATGGCTAGTCTAGCTACCATCCCGTTGCTGGCATCAGCGGCGCGTGTCATGTGGGCTTTTGCGAGAGACCAAGGTACGAGCTTCCCCGATAATGTTACAGACCTCACTGATCCAGATCAATAGGCTTGCCATTTTCTAACACTCTTTCCAAAGTCGAGAAGAAACGCGGTATTCCTACCGTTGCGATCCTCGTTACATTGGTCATCTTGATGCTCCTCGGACTCATCAATATCGGCTCAACAACAGCATTCAACGCCATTCTCTCCTTGGCGGTGGTTGGTCTGCAGATATCGTATCTGGTACCGATTCTACTTCTCATCTGGCGTCGTTTACAGTCTCCTGAATCACTGGCTTGGGGACCTTTCCGCCTTGGAAAAGCCGGCCTTGTTGTTAACATCATCGCTACCATGTACTTGGTTTTCACGAGTGTTTTCTCGTTATTCCCTCCCTACCAACCTGTGACACCGCAGAACATGAATTATGCGTCACTTGTGTTAGGAGCAACTCTCATCTTTGGGCTTGTGTATTGGTTGTTGTTTGCAAGGAAGACATATGCGGGAGCGTTGAATGAGATGGAAGGGGTAGCAGCGAATGCCACCGAGGTAGCAAAGGAGTAGGCATTAGGTCGTTGCTGAGAGTTTCTTGTGGTAGTGAAAGATAAGTCAGCCTATGATTTTGATAATTAGTAATTGTAATTATTCGCCTCTGCTCGAAGTGTAAAACGCCGTGAGCCACAACGTCCTAAATGACTCTAACTTCCTATACCTTCGTGAAACACATCCCTCGGGGAACATGTCTGGCACCAAGCGGCACTCCAGAGAATTTAGGATATTCAAAGATGTTTAACGACGTCAAATAGTGTTGAGGGATGGTGCAGTAAGGGAGTATTGATGAAGGAGTCGGCAATCTTGAGGTCTAGGGTACCACGTGATCATGCCGACCTTCGGATCCACACGAGCTCACGCTCTTGATGGGCGATAGCCAAACACCAAGTCAAGACATCCCTCTTCAACAGGGAGACCGATATCGCATTTAACAACCGACGTCGAATAACGAGAATGCCATTTATGGCCCATTGAGTTGACCTCAATGGCGTCGCAATCGGCTATAGCAGACCCCCGCAACAATGTATAACCGCGACTCAAGGATAATGCGCAAGCTCCTCGGCAAGGCTGCGACCGAGACCCCCGCAGGCGATTCAGCCAACCTTTCTATAACAAGCGCGCCTGCTTCTACAATCTCAGCCTCGTTTCGACCGCCGAAGTCGCAAGATGCCGTATACCGAGCTGGTGTTCCGATATTGGCCCTCGATGTTTCCCCCGATCGAAGAGCCGCCGTGCTAGCGGGTGGACATATCCTGAAGACAGTGGTACTGGACGATCCCCATAACTTCAACTTCAACTTTCGCGAGGGTGTGGACTTGAGAGCTGTGATTACTGCGCAGCCTGCTGGGTTGAAGGGCAATCAGGCGGCGGATCAGCTCAGCATTCGCGATGTTAAATGGCACGGTGGTTCGACAATCTTCACGGCTTGCGCGAATGGCAAGATCTTCGCTTATGATGTTGCACGAGTCGGATCTGGCGCGGCCGAGCCACTGGAATACATGCAGATGCAGGAAGATTCTCGTCAGGTTAACACTCTGGACGTTAACCCTCACCTCAAGAGCTGGCTTCTTTCAGGCAGTCAAGATGGCATGGCTCGCGTTTTCGATACAGCGGCACCTCTCCAAGGACGATCGGGCGGCATCACCTTTCGGCAACGATTCGCACCTCTGAAATGTATCGACTCGGTTCGGCAGGTTAAATGGTCTCCAAAGGTTGGGCACGAAATGGCATGCTGTACCGAGGGTGGCGTTGTGCTCAAATGGGATGTACGTCAACCAGCAAGGCCATTGCTGAGGATCAATGCGCACGAAAAGGCGTGCGCTTCTATCGCATGGCACCCAGATGGAAATCACCTTATCAGTGCTGGCCGAGATACGAAGCTCCATGTATGGGATCTTTCGAGTTCAGCCGACAAACGACAAAAGCCGAAATGGTCTGTTACCACACCTGCACCTATTTGGACTATCGCATGGCGACCCGGTCTCTGGTCAGCTACAGCGCAGAACAAGCGCGTAGCTCAAATAGCAGTGTCCTACGATGATAGCAGCTCTCGTCGATATGGTACTTCGGCAGTACACATCTGGGACCTGGCTCGACCGACCATGGCATACAAAGAAATTGAAAGATTCGACGCTTCGCCGGCTGCTCTGTTCTGGCAAGATCAGGACATGCTTTGGACGGTTGGTCAAGACGGACTGTTTGCGCAAAACGATGTCGCATATGCGCCCAAGGTCATTGATCGCCAGTCTACCTCTTCAATGGCATTTTCACCGAAAGGCGATGTTATGATGTTCCTTGATGAGCGATCTCATGAAAGTAGTCGACCGCGGCCTCCTGTCACACACCATGCCGAGATCGTGCCCCGTGGGCCTTATGGGTCAAGTCCCAATGCCCCCATGCTCAGCATCAGTCGCAGCGATTCGGAGGAGGATGTGGTGGGTAGCTTTCTGGGTCCCAGACGACGATTGAGTCGAAGGAAAGCAGGCCGATCCACCAATCTGAGCACAACGCCACCTTCTGGATCTGGCCTTGATGATAACAAGCAATTTCTGGCGCTTGATCAAGCCATCAATGTTACCGGTGTCTTCAAGACCCAGCAAACAATGGCTTTCGGCCGACTGCCTGCTGTGAAAACAACACAAATCTACCAATATCTCTCAGGATTATACCTCGAGACGCTCCAGCAGGAGCTCCCATACGTTAAAGACGGCAAGCCGCTCAATGATCGAATTGGCGTTATTCTAGAACATTACGCTCGTGCAGCCGAAAGTGTTTCGTACTTCCGATTAGCCCAGACCTGGCGCGTTCTCGCCTACACGGTCGGCCTACTCCTCGATCGTCGCGCTCAATACCACCTCGACGTCCGTCTCGGACGCTTCCAGAAGGTGAAGATAGAAGAGAGAAAGGGAAGTGGAATGCTGAAGCCCGTTGACTTTTATACTGCTAGTCAAACCCCCGGCGACGAAACGCCCAGACGTCCTTCTGGAAATCCAGGGCTCGGCAGCCGCTCTGTGAGCACTCGATCTCTCCTTGCGATGGGATTTGAGAGCACGTCAAACGTCCCAACTCCGCTCGCGCGACCGGCTGACGCTCCAGATAATACCAAAGAGCATGCAAATCAGGTTGGCAAGAGACTAGCGGCCGTCACGGAGCCTGATGAACTTAGTCTTGGGCCTGGCATAAATGACAGGTTCGAAGACACCCCCCGAAAGCGGCTCGACTCGGTTCCCGTCTCTGATGTCAGCCATGAAAGCGAGAGCTCACAGATATCTAGCACTGAAGGATACGACTTTTACGATGCCGAGGTCTTGCTTAAGGCTCTCGATGTTCCTCCACCTAAGAAGAAGGAGCCTTTATCGCTGGATTCTATGATTCCAGAGGTTCAGAGAGTAACGCGCCACGGTTCGGACGAGAGCTTTGCTCAGATGTTCTCGACTTCTGATGCGACCAAGAAACCTTCGGCTTCGACACCGAGAGCCACTGGACCATGGCGATCGAGTCTTGCGAGACATGCTTCGGACATGGACAAAGATAATGATTACCCAAGTCACATACGTGGCGAAGAAGTTCACGCAGATACACCATCGGATTCACCCCAGCCGCACCCACATAATAACAAGCCACCGACTGACTCCCCGGAGGATGTTTTCTTAATATCTCAAACCACAATGGGGACCGACGACTCGTTCCCCTCGCAAACATCAGAGCCCTTGCAATCGGACCCTTCACCTCCCAAGATTGTAGAGCAGTCACTTCCAGCGAAGGAAGACTCCCCGCAGCCACAAGCACTTGTTCCAGCAAGCCACCCCAACCGATCCAACAGTCCCGCCAAGGACTTGTTCCCTGCACAAAAAGACCTGCGGCCTCATATCGTAGAGACAGACTTTCTCCCATGGGAGGATGACCCTCTGTATCCTTTCCCGACTGCTGTGTCTGGCGATAGCCCGGTCGTTTCACCACTCGATCCCTACACTTCCATCACAGAGGCCTTGCACTACGAGTCGCGAACCTCTGCGCTCAATGCTTCCGCCATAGTTCTCCTTCTCAAGCCTTTAGTACCAGATTTCGTGATCGACTATCACCAAGCGAACGCAGTCCTGCGACAGCACCATTCACGACTGATGCAAATGGGTCTCTTCATCGAGGCATCGCTTCTACGGAACATATGTATCAAGGGATGGCCAGAAGGTTTGCCTCAATGGGGCGAGAACTACACGGCGATTTTCACACCAGCTCAACAGAATGGAAAGGTCAGCTTCCTCTGCTCTGCGTGCAAGAAGCCAAGGGAACTTGATCCCAAAGATGGACCGGAAGCCATTTGGACTTGTGAACGATGTCGCACTACCATGACACCCTGCGCTGTCTGTGGTCATCGAGAGCCAACACATGCCGAATTCGCGCCTGTGGAACTACCAACCGCCATGGGCTCTCCAGATACCTGGCTCTCACAATGGTGGTACTGTCCCGGCTGTGCACATGGCGGTCACGCATCTTGTCTTCAAGCATGGCACGCCGTTCTTGATCAGCCAGACTCCAGCGGTGCAACTACCTTCAGCGATGGCTGCTGTCCCCTCGATGGCTGTGGACACGCCTGTCTTCCCGGTCGATATCGCGGCGAGACCAGCACAGCACGATCTGACGAAATCGGTCGCGCGACTGTAGAGAAGACTCGCGCGAGAGATGAGCGTGGAGCAAGCAGTAGCAGACGATCAAGTCCTCGTGCAGGTATGGACCGCTCTGTGAAGAGTGATGGCAATGATATACCGCAGAGTAGAGCTGTTGGCATGGCGAGGGATGCGCTGAATAAAGGAAGTGGAGGGATTTTGAGCTCGAGTCCTGGAAGGGCTGTTGTGACGGGGGAGAGGGAGAGGAGGAAGAGTGTTAAGTTCGCTGGGACTGACTGATAGAGCTACGGTGAATATTGTTGTGCCTTGGTTGTTACTTTTAGCATGGCGTTTGGGTGTGGAGTTATCTGGACGGAGTGCAATTTGGCCAGGGGCAGAGATCGTGGCGTTTTAGCTGCAAGATGGTTGTGGGATGTCCTCTGTAGAAGATGTGCATAGCTGAGCGATGAAGGGATTACTAAGAAAGGATATTTAACAGTATAGTTTAGCAAATAACTAGCTTCTCATTATAAAGTATCATCTTAGGCAGCAGTGAGGTCATTGAAGTTTGCTGCCTATATATGTGAGATTTGTTTGCCTTTGTGCTGGGGCTTGGAGGCTTCTTTTGACCCCTCAACCTTACAAGTACACGAGAACAACAGAGGTCGGACGATATACCATCTTCCTATACCCTGGCTCAAAGACCGTCTTTAAGTCATTTCATTTAGACTCATACGGGAATTATCGCGCTTCCGAACGATCCAGTCTTCTTTTCAACGACTCATCACCATATAACTCTTCCCAGTGAATCCTGTTCCCCTCCAGAACTTCATACACTACCCACGAATATCGTCGACAAACATGGGCATCTCCGACTCACAGTCACCTACAAACAATTTAAGTACAGGTACGTGTTGCCCCAACCATTCTCCGGTCTTTAGCCATGCTGAACCTGCTCCAGCACTACCCGACACCCGTCCCATCATTGTGTCGGTTCCCTCTGGCGTTGGCAAGGGTACACTGATGCAAAGGCTGAAGGATAACCACCCGGCCATCTTCTCCTCGGCTGTCTCGCACAAAGCACGTAAGCCGCGACCTGGCGAGTCTGAGGGTGTTGCCTACTTCTTTCACTCCCCGCCCGAGTTTCAAGCTATGATCATGCAAAATCAGTTCATCGAACACACTTGTTTCAGCGGCAACTACTATGGCGCAAGCAAGCAAGCCATGACCACATTGATGAACGAGGGGCTGACCCCCATCTTGGATATTGAGATGGAAGACGTCAAGGCAATACAATCTTCAGACTTGGAAGCTCGCTATGTCTTCTTCAAGCCTCCAAGTCTCGAAATACTCGAAATGCGACTTCGAGCTCGCGAAACAGAAGATGAGGCGAGCATCTCGAAGCGTTTGGCGCAAGCCCAGCTCGAACTTGAGTTGCAGAGACTGGAGTTTACGATATCATTATTGTCAATGATGATCTTGATGAAGCGTATCGGTAGCTGGAGGACTTTACCTTTCAACCTTCAAACAAGTACCAATTGGGTAGCTCCTCTTGATTAATAATTGGCATCTATTCACATATACACTGAAAGATTTAATGCCAACTCTGTGACGAAATGACCTTCTATTTACCATTCATGACATCACGAGCGATAGATATACGCTATTAATGTTAGAGTATACTATTGTGCTACTCAAGTATCTCAAAGGTGATACTATCTGCCTCACTCCTGATGTGTAATGTTTACTTTCGATTTGTCACGCAATAACTTGCAAAGACGTTCATGTCATGTCAACCAATTGAGCGGCGCCACGCACTAAGCAGTATCCTTTTTGATGAGAAATGCGAGGTTTGTCGAAGAGAGCAAATGTAGGGGAAAAGGCACAGCGTGGTGCTCTTTCGGATCATGGCGCGATGATTCGTCATTTCATTCTGCCATAGAAGACTAGGGAGACTTCAAGATCGCGGGATAAAGGATGAAGCGAGGATTATAAGTCCCCCGGGGTGGCCAAAATTGATCTTGTGATCGCAGAGAAGTTCATGAACTTATCCTTGCACGACAAAGCAATTGTCAGTGATAAGTTGGAGAGGGCATATGAGGAACTCGAGGAAGTCTATTAGGAATTTACATAAATTATGGAGAATTTACCTTAACTATAGGGAATTTACCTAAGTTATGGACAATTTACCTAATTTATGGCTCACTTTTGGTCCTTAATCCATCTGCCCATCCAGCGTCGATTGATCTCCTTCGCTTCTTCCACCATCCCTAGCTCTAGCAACAGCTGAATAGTACCTCTAGCCGCGGAGTATATAGCTGAGCTAATCCAAGCTTGAGTCGGCGCAGTGTGCTCACCGATAAAAATAGTGTTATGTTCAGTCTGATGATACGCTGGGATGTAGAGGTTATGCTGCTCAACATCAGGGCGACACCACGACGTTGCGGTATGTTCATCTTGTAACCAGCACAGTCTCTCATAATCTCCAGTGTAAAGCTCGCGCGCTTGTTCCCCGTGAAGACTCATGATTGCGTCGAGAACAGCTTGGACATGCTCTTCATCAGAAAAACTAACATATCGATCACTCCAGTCTCCACCACGATAGTGTGTTATAAGCCCAGGTCGGGACTCATTCAAGCCGTAGACAGGATAGTATAAAGCGCCGATGGGTCTGCTCTCAGGTACAGAGTATCCGCCAAAGATAGCTCGTTCACCCTTCTCCCAGAAACGCTTGGAGAAGAGGAGGGAGACTTTGCACGCGGATTTAAAGCGAACCCCTGCTTCACTGATTGCGCGGCCGAGGACGGATGAGAATGAGGGGAGGTCCATGAAGCGGGTCATTGTGAATGGAACTGCCATGATTGTGTAGTCATATTCCTTAGACTCAAACGTTCGGTTCTTGACGCTGGGGTACCATGAGAGTCTTGTTCGAGTTTGACCATCTCCGCCCTTAATAGACTCAAGCTTTCTGATCTTGCGATTGAGAACTAATCGGTCGGAAACGTGAGGGATGAAGGCATCCGTGAGTCGATTAAAGCCTCCATCAACGCACTTCCACTCCGTCTCGCCCAACGAGTCTTTAGTCCCATCTAGTGCAAGATTCGAGTTGTGCACCATTTCATCCCAGAGGACATCATAGTCAGATGCTGTCCAAATAGCATCTGTGACGTTCTCACTGGCATGGAAAGATTCCCTCATCATGCACTGCTCACTCCAGTCGTCGTAGCCCTGGCTCATGACGAGCTTGTGGGAGCGCCAGACATCGGCTTGAATTGCTTTGAGCATAGTCTCGTTTTTGAGGATCTCGTTCATGCGATGCTTGGTCTCGTTGTACTCGGCTGATACCATAGCTGGCGGTCTCGCGAGGCTTGAGTTTACAATAATGTCCGCCCTCGTTGGGATTCTGCCATCCGGATGGCGACCAGTTCCCCAAGCAATAAGCTCATTAGGATGATGTTGAATCCAAGGGATAAAGTCAACTTTCCACTTTGAGTCATTGCCATTCATCTCGTTAAGAGTCTCAGCCAATTGGAAAGTCAACCGATGCTCCGTATACTCAAGTGTAGAGTTATCGCTCTTATAAGTAACGGTATACGGCAACCTCATCGGGCCCATCTCAGCAAACTCCTGCGTACCGCCGACGAACTTGGTTCTGAAGCGTCCACCAACTCTTTCGCTAGCTTCGATGATCTCCCAGTTGTGAAGACCTACGCTGTCTAGCATAAGAGCGGTGGTGAGTCCAGACACCCCGCCTCCGACAATGGCGATGGAGGCATTGGGGGCTTTGGAGATTGAGGTGCAGTTGAGCTTTGCGACGTCGTCGAACCAGGCTCCGATTGAGTCAAAGTTTTGCATCTGAGCCTTGTTGGTACATGAATGGGTTTCTTGGTGAGCCCTTGGTGGTAATGTGCTGCCATGTACTGTGCTGAAAAATAGCAGTAGGAGAACTGAGGCTCCCCAGAGCCTACCGACCAGGTTGACCATATTGAAGATTTTGGAGAGGTCCCGAGAAAATAACAAGAGGTTAAGGTCTGGATGGGCTGCGATGTCCATCGAGCTATAAGTAATCCCACTTTGGGCCATACGGCTTGATCACCGACATTGAGAACTGTACAGCTGCGACAATTCATATCGACCTTGATGGCATCAAATTCATAGTGAAAGACCTGAGATCTGAATAGCTGCCTTGATGAAAGATATGCAGTCCCATAGAATATGCACGGCAGTTGCATAAGTGGAAGCCGATGGGCCCTGATCTGCATTGAAAAGACCCTGATGGCTTGGCGCCAACCCCATCAAGGGCAGCGACGCCGGACACAGCACCTATGATCACTAAAGAGTTGATAGGACTGATGGCAACTATAAAGTAAAACTCATTTAACGGTGTCGTAGTGCAGCAGAACTACTGTCATGCAGCTGTGGAGCTTTCCCTCCGGGTTCACGGAGTAGACAGCTGGGGAATGACAGAAAGCTCAACACTTCGATCCTAAGTGATAACAGTAGTTAGGACAATTTAGGACAATTTAGGGTAATTTAGGATAGCCATAGAAAGCTTTCTGACCGGATATTTTTCGCCGTAGACATCAAAGAGGTTGCCGATAAGTCAAGAAACACGATTGTAGTTAATTGATCAAGAAGCTAAACGTCTATTTCTGTATATAACGAAAATGTTCAATCTAGTTAAACCGGAAAATATACTCCAACCCAACCATGTATCTCTACCAATCAACTTTACACTCTCGGTCCCCAAAGCCTTGCCCTCTCCGCCTCAAACCCAGCCTTATCCTCCGCCGTCGTCTTCAAGAACCCAATCTCCTTCCAAATATGGATATACTTCCTCACCACCGTTTCTGAAACAGGTCCAACAGCCGACAAAGATTGCGAGTGCTCAAGCGAATGCTTCACATCGAGAACGAGACCACCGCAGGCCATGCGCAGGTATGTGTCTTCGAGGAAGTCTGCGAGTAGAGCAGCAGGGTTATCCTGCTGAGGAGCCTTGCGCACCATGTCGAGCCATTGTTTGAAGGGGACTTTGTTGGGAATGCGAAGCGCGTCGGAGAGGATGTTGTTGACGTCGCGCCATTGTTGACCGATGGGGTTGTCGATGTGGTAGATTGGGTAGGGAGTGCGGTCGGAGAGGATGAGATCGGTGAGAGTGTCAGCGATGTCGTTGACGGGAGTCCAGTTGAGATTGCCTTCGACGTCAGGAAGAGCATTCAGAGTCTGAGAGGACTTGATGAGGAATCCGAAATGCTCCATCGGGTTCCAGTAACCGCTTGTCTTGGACCCAGCGATCTGGCCAAGACGCACAACCATAGGACGGAAGCGCTCGGTGTACTTGTGAAGAGTTTCGTCAAGCATCCTTTCGCAACCCCATTTCGCTTCAGCGTACCCGTTACCAAGTAGTGAGTCGATGGTAGTTCTCTCCTCAGGCACAACAATCTTGCCAGTCTGACCAGCAGCCAAACCCCACTGTCCAACAACACCAATCGACGAAATCATCTGAAAGCTGAACTTGAAGTCCGCAGGACGACTCGAAGCACACTCACGCCCAAGATCAAGAAGATTGCGGAACACCTGGAACTGCGACTCGAATCCAGAAAGCGGACGCTTCGCACTCATGGGCCAAGCATTGTGAATGATGTGCGTAACAAACTGAATCAAACACGCGTACTCGCTATCCTTAACTCCAAGCCTAGGCTTCGAGGTATCAGCCTGGAAGATTCGCACCTTGGACTTGAGATGTTCTGGGAAGCGAATGCCCTTGTCTCTCATAGCCTTGTACTGGCGTGTTGCTGGGTCTTCTCTGTTGGGGCGGTTGAGACAGACGATGGTGCGGACTTCTTCGAGTTGGGCGAGGGCGTAGACAAGATGGCTTCCTAGACCGCCTGATGCACCTGTGACGAGGACAACGCTTTCGTTTTTACCAAGAGGAGGACCTTCGGGGTTTGAGGTGGGTGCTTTGAAGCCAGCGGTGTACTTGTTGACAAGCTCAGTGATTGCTTGCTCGCGTTCGGCGAGGTTGGAGGTATCGCTGTGGGTGATGACTGTTTCTTGAGCGACAGCCTCAGAGGCAACGGGTGCAGGAATTGCAGCAGGTTTAGTAACCGGAGTTGCCAAACCCATCTCTCTCGCCAACATAGTCTTCAGATCACCAACTGTCTGACACTCCATGAACAATTGCTCATGCGCGATATCCAGACCAAAAGTATCCTGGAATCGACTCGCAATGACAAGCGACAGAAGAGAATCAACACCACAATCAGCAAAATTCGTCTCATCATCCAGGTCAGATCTTGCAACACCACTCTCCTCAGAGATAATCTCAAGAGCACGCTCAAACTCCACTTCAGCTGATTCAGCGAACTCTTCTTGGAGTTCTGGAGTAGCACTTCCAGTGGTAGTTGTATCACGACCAGAGTCACTAGCTGCAGACGATGAACTTCCAGACACATCTTCGTCTGCGCCGAGGAAGGTCCTCAGATCTTTGACGGTGGGATGTTCGAAGAACAGAGCGTTGAAGTCAAGATCAATGTCGAGTTCTTCTTGGAAGCGAGCGGAGATGGTGAGACCGAGAAGGGAGTCGATGCCGACGTCTGAGAAGGTGGTGGCGTCGGTGAAGTCGGAGACATCAATTCCGCTTTCCTCTGAGATGATGCGAATTGCTGTCGAGAACTTTGGTGGTTCGACCTTTGCAGCTGGTTTGTTCTGCATTGGCTTGGGAGCGGATTCTTTAGGTTGTGAAGGAGTGTTTCGGGGCTTGTCTTGAGTTTGGCGTTGAGCTTGGCCCTTCTTGCCGCTCTCGATTGACAGGATGACTTTGAGGACTCTTCGAGGAACACCTTGGATCTAAGAACTATTAGTACCTCACCAAAACACCATCAGATGTGTATAGGGACTTACCGCGATCTGACCAAAGAATGCGACAACCCTATCCTGGTCAAAAATCGTCACATCACCATACCAGAGCTTATCCTCTCCCGGACGCATCTGAGTATAAGTAGTATACTCCTTTTCAAAGTCAAGAGGCTCGAAAAGCTCAAGGGATCCCCAGCCATGGTTCATGTAAACATCGACGTCAATGTCAGTGTGATCATTGCAGTTCATAACAAAGCCACAAGACTGAGTAAGAGCGTCGATGACGGCAGGATGGGTGTGGAAGTCACCGTCGCGCTTGACGGTGCCGAAGCTGATCTTGCTCGATGCTTCAAGGGTTTCACTGTTGAGGACTACTTCGTCAATTGCGCGGTAATCATCGTGGAAACGAGCGAGGGGGCGAATCATGCGATAGGCCATGGGGCGATTGAAGCGTGCGCTTTCACCGGTGGTGATCTGGTTGCGAAGATTTTGCATCTTCTGTCGGGTATTGTGGGCTTCGTTTTGGAGGGTGTCTTGATGGCTTCGGTCCTTGAAGCGGACCGCACAAGCAGAATGCTCTTGTAGATTGCCCTTGTTCTGTCAGGATGTCAGCATGCGCACTAATATGGAATGCTAAATTGATACTTACATCGAAAGACATAAACTTGATTGAGACTGATTGAGATGACCAGTCTGCCTCAGCATGAGCCTGGATGGGCTGGCGAGACCCATCACCACGGAGGATCAAAGCCTTAGACACGGTCATGTCCGAGACAACAACCATATCGTCCTTCTGCTGCGGCTGATACCTCTCCAGCAAGTACTTACCCAAAGTCAACGCGATATCAGCATAAACCGATGGCGTGCAGAGTGGAATTCCATCGACCTCATGACCCTGGACAAGCGGACTCAAGTCCTTGCGCGCAATATCAGCCTCAACAACAATGTGAGTCCTTTTAGAGTCACCACTCTCCTCAACAACACTATGAATGGTAGTGCTCTCAAGCTTGGACACATTGTTGATGACCAGAGGAGGCTCGCCCTTGCGTAGCGTCCAGTCATAGACGTACTTGATCCAGTACTCCTTAAGATCCCAGCTATAAGCTGGAAGATCGACGACTGAATGTGCACCAGGAAAGTTACTCTGGTAATCAGCCCAGTTGATGTTTGCTCCAGCGTCGTAAAAGCTCTTGAGCGCTGCGGAGAGCATATCCCATGGTGCTCTGCTGCGCTGGAATGATGCGACACAGGTGATTTGCTGACCAAGAGTAGGCTTGACCATACCCGAGACAGCTGGGTGGGGACCAACTTCGAGAACCATAGAGCGATCGCTGATGTAGCCGTCGCGGTAAGCAGTGGTTAATGCGGTGAGCATATTGACTGGCTGTCGCGAGTGTCTAGCGAGATACGAAGCATCGAAAGGATTCTCATTGTCGATGACTGTGCCTTCCAAGGGGCATAGAACAGGGATTTGGGGGCCGGAGAAGGTCACCTTGCTGGCTAGCTTCTCCATGTCGGAAATCACTGGCTCCAGCTGAGACGAGTGGAAAGCGTAAGGGACTTTGAGAAGCGTGGTCTTGAAGCTAGCAGCAGTAAGCTGTTCCTTGACCTTGGCGATCTGCTCATTCGGCCCAGCGAGGACTGTTTCGATGGGAGAGTTGATACAAGCAGTCTCATACTCTTGTCCCTTCAGAGCCTCAGCGATCTCCTCCTGGGATCCCTTCACCACAAGCATGGCATGGGTACCGCGGGTGCACTTCTGCTCAAGCAACTGCGCTCGACCTCCAACAAGGAAGAGTGTATCAGTATCTGACAGAACCCCGGCTACGTTGAGAGCAGCATATTCTCCAAGGCTATGTCCCACAACAGCAGTTGGAGTAATACCCCAAGAAGCCCAAAGTTTGCTCAACGTGATCTGGAGACAAACACTGGCAAGCTGAACAAGCGAAGGCGCAAATTTGCTAACATCAGGCTCATCAGATTGAATGAAAGGAAGCATCGAAGGGAATCCCAAATTCTGGGCAATCTGATCAAGTGAAAGAAGCTCATTTCGCACGAACTCATTCCCTTGAAACAGCTGCTTTCCCATTCCAGGGTATTGAGCTCCCTGGCCGGTGAAAGTGAAGACCACCTTTGGTGCAGCCTTGGGCCGCGTAATGCCGGTGTTGTTCTGAAGAGCTGTTTCAATCTTGGAGCAGATTTCGTCTGGTGAAGAGCCTGGGACGAGAATGCGATGTTGATGGTGGATGCGACGTGCTGTGGTTGTGTAGGAAAGCTCAGCGAGAGAGATGTGTGAGTTTGTGCTGAGGAACTTGAGCATTGAGCGCATGTTTCCTTGGAGGGAAACACCACTCTTCGCGGTAATGGCGATGGGGAATTGAACGCGAGAGTCATTACCAGCGATGAGTTGCTTCTTGGGGGGCGCATCCTGGATCAACAACGCAGAGTTTCCTCCCGCAGCACTGAAGTTGTTCACGAATACACGCCTGGGATTGGTCTCTGTGCCTTTCTTCCATTGCGTCGGCTCCAAAGCAATGCGAACGTTTCGTTGCTCAAGATCGGTGGGGAAGCGATGGTTGATCTTGTTCTTGATGCCGCAGTGTGGAACGATCGTGTCTTTCTTCAGCATTTGAAGAACCTTGATCACACTACAAACACCGGAAGCTGCTTCACCGTGGCCTATATTTGCTTTCGCTGAGCCGATGTAGAGCTTTTGGGCATCTTTACGAGCGACTTTGCCGTCGACTAGAGGTGGTGCGAAAGTCTCGAGGACACTAGACATCTCGGTGGCATCACCAGCTTGAGTGCCTCTGAGCATCAGGTCAATAAATGAAAGAAAAGGGGAATGGGCAGACTTACGTTCCGTGCATCTCAACATAGCTGACAGTATAAGGATCAACAGCAGCCTCATTCAAGATCTTGTTAAAGATAACCCGCTGCGCACCAACATGCGGGCGCGTAATCGACTCCGACTCAGCAGAATGGTTCGTATACGCACCAAGAACAACACCCAGGATAGGATCATTCTCAGCAATTGCATCATCAAGCCTCTTAATAATAATAGTAGCAACTCCTTCGCCTCGACAATACCCATCAGCAGCATCGTCAAAGGTCTTGCAGTTACCAGTCCGCGAGAGAAAGTGTCCCCTGTCTAGACCAGCGTGATAATCAGGGTTGGTCAAGACATTGGTACCGCCGGCGATGGCAGTGTCGACATCGCCTTGCCAGAGAGCGTTGCAGGCAAGATGGATGCCGGCTAGAGATGATGAACACGCTGTATCGACGGCATAGCTGGGACCGCTGAACTTGAAGAAATAGTTGATGCGGCCGGGAATGAAAGCCCTGTTTCCGCCGGGGATGTAATACGTGTCAATATTCTGGGCGCTGTTCGTTTCCATCCAGTCATTGCTAGTAACACCATAAAAGATACCAACACGATCAGGACGAGTAGATGGCGTAGCATCGGGAACGATACCGGCTTGTTCAATCGCCTCGTAGGCTGTCATGAGAGCTAACCTCTGCGCGGGATCAATCTGCGGAGCTTCACGGGGGGAAATGTTGAAGAAACGAGCGTCAAACTCAGAAGGATCGTCTAGCCAGCAACCAAATGGTGTAGCGCTCGTGTTCTTTCCTGCGCCGGTTGGGTCAACGTGTGTTTGTTGATCCCAGCGAAGGCTTGGAACGGGCTTGTGAACGTCGAGACCTTTGTAGAGAAGATCCCAGTAGGCTTCGTTGTCCTTTGCACCGGGGAACCGACCTGACATGGCGATGATAGCAAGCTTTGGCTTGTTTGTGCCGGCATCAGGAACGCTTGGGGCACTGGTAGGTTGGCTGGGCACGGTGGTTTCCGGGACGAGAGAGTGGAGGGATGTCTTCTTAAGGGCAGTGTAGATCAAATGCTCGGCATTCGAACCAATCGATTGAACACTAAACTTCTGAGATCCAGTAGTCTCAATAGCAGCTTGAACATCATCAAAGATTGAACTCCATCGCAGAGGATGAAGAAGAGCTTGAGCAATTGCATCTTCCAAGAGTGTCGCGAAGCTTCGCTCTTCAGGCTTGAAGCCTGTGCTGGAGAGAAGAGGGACCTGTTCGGACGGTGACACTGCCTTGTTGAGCATCAAACCATCAACGATACGTCGAGCGTCTTTCAGAGAGTACAGATGCGGCGCATGGTAAGCGCCGTAGATAGGAATGACTTTGGACGTGATGCTCTTGGATGCAAGACAATGCGTGAGATCGCTAAGACGCTGAGGCGGACCGCTAACAGTGATGCCATTTGGTGCATACGCACTGATATAAGGCATGCTAGTCAAGACGCCGCCATCCTACAAGATTATAACATTAGTATTCAGTTTTCGTTCCAGTGTGCAGTGTCACTTACGTTGGCATCCCAAAATTCCTGGAAGGCTTTGGCTGCCTTTTGGCCAGGGACAAGAAGAGCCCAGCTTCTGTTCAAGTCTTGATTTGGATCGACTCTTCGAGCTGTATCGGTGACGAGAAGACCTGTTCGGAAAGCTGCAACGACGGATGAAACGGCCATGGGGATCAGGTCGGCAGTAAAGCTACTGCAACTGACAGCCGCGGCTGCAAAGGCACCTGTACAGATACCAACGACCCTTGTATTCTGGGCATCATACGAAGAGATACCCGCTTGACTATAGCCAACATTAGCCCATATCCTTAATCAACCATCGAGTTGGTTACTCGCCTAATGAATGCACCAAGCTGATACAAAGTCGTCATCGCCATATCAAGCGCAACACATCGCGGCCCGCTCTGATCCCAAAGCAAAAGATCCTCCTGGCATGTAAAACGAGGAAGGTCCTTTCTAATACTATACGGGATCTTGAAGAGCTCAGCGCGAAGGGCATTGTAACTCTGGTTCAGAAACTCATGAAGAAAGAGATTGTCGCGCTTCTGGAGGAGGTGCTGTAAGTGAGGTTGAACCTCAAAGGTTTGGTCTCCGAAGAGATATAACTTCATCTGGGATGCCATGACAAAGGTGTTGAATCTTGTTGATGTTTTGGTTGAAGTCTATGATGGTTTGTCTATGGTTACTTCCTTCTTCACTCTTGATGAGACGATACCTCTTTTATCTACCTTCATATCACTCTCATTTCTTCCTTTGACCTTATCTCATCGTCATCTTCTATCAGATATCATCATTATCTTACTCGGAGTCCGGCATATCAGACTCTCAATGCTCTGAATGCTGTCATCACGGCCCTCCATTGCCGACATCAACGAAGAAGTTTCATTCCCGAGACTGAGCCTCATCATGCCCAGATAATGCACGTCTGACCCAAAAGAGACATATTACCGCTACTGTAGCACAGGTAATTAGCCCTGTTCCTGTATCAAGAGTTGTAAGACGGCGTCCGAGTCTCGGGAATTAGATCGGTTCAGCTCGGGAACTTCACGGCGACTAAGGACTTCGGCCGCCGCTTGATCTCGTCATGTCTCTCATAAAGCCTGATCCTATCGTGTCGAATGCTCTGTATTCACACTAACAGACAAGATTGAGGGCAAGATGGACAAAACGGATAGAGACACTGTCATTGAGCATGCTACGCAGCTTAAACACCTCGTGCATGATCCTCACAGTTTCCTCACCGAGTTGGTCGCTCAGCAACAGCAGTATCACTGCGTCGCCTGGCTTTGCTACTTCGATATTCTCTCCAAGATTCCGCAGCCACCAGAATCTATCACCTATTCTGATGTCGCCACCAAGGCCAAAGTCCCGCTGTCAAAGCTGCAGTCTGTAGCCCGCATGGCGATGACCACTGGTTTACTCTGCGAGACCAAAGATGGCAAGCTTTCTCATAGTAACCTCTCTGTACAGTTCGTTACCAATGTCCATATGAAGACACAGCTTCTTCATATCTTCAACCAGACTGTTCCTCTCATGGCAGGCTTGATTCAAGCTACGGAGAAATGGGGCGAGACGACTGCGACTAATGAGACGGCTTACAATATTGTTCATGACACTAAGCTTTCATTCTTTGAGCATTTGAAGACGCAACCTGATCTAAATGAGGGCTTTCAGGCTTACATGAAGAGTCGTGCTGTATCGCATACTGGCTCTAATGTTGAGCATTTGCTGATCGCTTTTGACTGGAAGGCCTTGGGACAAGCGCAAGTCGTTGATGTAAGTTCCATCGCAAATGCCCGGGGCTACATACTGATGGTGTACAGATTGGTGGAAGCAGTGGCTCAACATCCATCATGCTGGCGACGGCATTCCCGTTACTCAATCTCGTCATCGAAGACCTCCCGGAGCCCATTGAGAACGCCAAGGCTCGTATCTCTGACTTACCATCAGACATCAAGTCTCGCATTGAGATCAAAGCCTACGACTTCTTCACTCCCCAGCCCGTCAAGAACGCTGATGTTTACCTCTTGCGCACCATTCTTCACGACTGGCCGGATGCCGATGCCGTTAAGATCCTTCAAGGCATCGTCGCAGCCATGGGCCCATCCAGCCGCTTGCTGATCATGGACATGGTGCTGCCGAAGCCAGGTTCTGGGTCTAGAACCTTTGAAGCGGCTTTGAGACAGAAGGATCTCACTATGATCCAGTGTTTCAATGCACAGGAGCGCGAAGTTGAGGAGTGGAAAGCCCTTCTTACCAGGGCTGATCCCAGATTGAAGATACAGGCGATTGAGAGACCTGCTGGGAGTGAGTTGTCGGTCATTGAGGCTACACTCGACGAGTCTCCGGAGCAGACGGCGTGATTTTAGATCAGATTATAGATAGGGCTTTAATGAGATGTCTCTTCATTCGCATACTCCTGCTTCTTCGTGTGGTAATGATACTTGTCATGATGTTCTGGAGATTGAGTGACGGCGGTCAGCTCTGAGGGCGTCCTCTCTACATGATCAGCGAGTCTAACATGCTGCTTTACTTATGTCTTCTCCGCTTCTTGATCACAGGGAAAGGTGGTGAAGTTGTTTTTGTGAGAATTGCTTAGCCTCATCGTGAGCGTTTATGATCCTAAGTCATCCTATTGGTATCGTGAGATCACTCGGCAGTCGTCGTGTTGAAGAAACGATGAACGTCGCCAACATCTGAACCATGCCAGCGCCTAAGATAAAACTACTCAATTGACAATCTTTAACCTATCTACCGCCATTCATACACATCTAAGACCAGTCTCCATCCTGAAGATCCTCCAACTTCTGTCCCGCCCTAATCTGCTCCTGCACCTCCTTCATAGTCCAATGCCTATACTTATGCCCCTTTGGAAAATTCGTATTAACCAACGGAACCCTCCCACCACTAACAACATGCGCCAACGCCTCAGCAAACTTCTCATACGCATATGCCTCCGGATCATGCGACCAAACCCACTTCGGATATCTCGATCTAATCAGCGCCGGATTCTTCATGATCGCGTCCCAATCCGTATGCTGCTTGAGCTGCTGGTTAACAAACCCCATTTTCTGTCCACAACTGACTCTCTGAAAGCGCAGTTTGTTGTATACCTTGGTTGCATTGGCGGCTTGGGATCTGCCGCCCAGTTGGAGACATGTTGCGAGGGTTACGCCGTCTTCTATGGCTTGGGTTGCGCCGTTGCCGGACGTGGGGAGGAATGCGTGCGCTGCGTCGCCGAGTTGGACGACGCGGCCGCCGGGGGATGTCCATTGTTCGTGGGGATCGCGGAATTTGAGTTGCCAGTTCACGACGGAGCCTTTGGGGGCGGTGCGGATGAAGGCGGCGACTGAGGGGTGCACGGCATCGTTCTTTTCCATTTCGGTGATGACTTCTGCTGGGTCGATGTCTGGGACCCAGGATTCGCTGGCAGATTCAGCGTGCTGGAGTATTTGTTAGTGATATGCTCGAGAGATGGGGTGGTTGACTGACGGAATGGATGAAGCTCCAGAAAGCGAGATCGTGAGTCAAACACATCATGTTGTGAGAACCGTTTCTGCAAATGTCAGTATATCCTCTCATCAGCTTCAGTCAACTCACCCAAGCCAGAACTGCCAAATCGGCTTATCACCAGGCTTAAAGTTCCACATCTCCCTAACCTTGGGGTCCTTAAGCGCATGCTCAACAGGATAACCCGCACGATAAATCGCCTTTCCACTCGTAGTCAACTGGTCCGGCATACCAGGAACAACAGTATTGCTCTTCGTCCTCAGCCCATCAGCAGCAACAACAACATTCGCCGTTCTCTTCTCCCCATTCTCAAGAACAACACCCCCCGCACAACCTTGAATATCCTCCCAGTACTCAACAACCTTACATCCCCACTCAACATGAATACCCACGCGTTCCGCCTGTTTCAAGAACGCGCGGTACAACTTGATACGAGAATGAGCATTGACAGAGGGAAATCCACGACGGCCGGGTAAATGCTCTGGATCGTTGAACATAGGCGGTGCAGGGCCCCAGATGCGCTCGCCGGTTTGTCTATAGTAAGACATGTCGACGTCGTACTGGTTTTCTTCAATCTCATAGCCCATGTCAGGCCAGTGGCGCAGAAGAAGAATAGCGCTGGGTTGGATTTGAACATTATCGCCTGTCCAGATTGGACAGGGACTGCGATCAATAACGCGAACGTTATGCCCTTTGCGCCAGCATTCAAGGGCGCAGGTAATTCCACCTAGACCGGCGCCTGCGATGAGGACGTTGATACCGGTGGAGGGGTAGCGAAAGACTTGGAGATCAATGCCTCGTTTGATGGAGTCATCGAGTCTTTCTTGGGAAAAGGTTGGGTATTCTTGATGATCGCCGTTGAGAGTGCCATTGGGCTTCTCGTCAACGGGATTGCCAGCCACAATGGGGTGAGTGCCGTTTGTCTGTGTGCTTTCCATGTTTTCCAGTTGCATTGTCTTGATCAAGTGTAGAAAGAGGTAGAGTATTGTCTGGGAAGACTTCGAGAAGGTGAACTTCTTCTGAGATTATGTGACGGGTCCTCTATTTGAAGCTAAGTAGACCGGCGATGCTTGGTGTTCTTGGCATTCTATTGTCAACAACGCCACAGTCTCCAGCTGTCTCTGTACAATGTCAGTCCCCGAAATGGATCCCGAAGAAATCCCCATACAGTTTCAATTACTTCGCTATCTCAATTGATTCCCTTGGCGTATGGTCCGGCCTACGGACGTCAAAGTTGATCCGACTTGGCTCGCGTCTGTAAGCCAAGATTGACACTCCGACTCCATGACACCATGACTTTGCTTATTATCTTCAAGGCATCATATCTCATAACAAGTCGATAGGTAATGCGACGTAGATATTACGGGGAGAAGTTGTTCTTTGTTTCGGGGCCCGAATCCTAATTCGGCTACGTCTTGCACCTGTGCAACGGCCGTGGCGTCGGGACTCCGTTATTGTCGACGCCATGGATCGATCCGTGCCGTAACGGTATCTTATCTGCGCCTCTTTCTTCACGGGTGCCGAGCTCCGGGAATTCGAGTTGATAGAGTGGTCCTCTGCTAGCTGGCGCGTTGTTGGTGTAGTCAGAAGGAAATGCTCTGAGGACCTTCGTTAGGCGCGCGGGAGAACTAGGTACAGACGCTGGAGCCCTGGAGGGACGCTTCACTGAGGAAATGCGTGATAATTCTCAAATCTGTAGTTTGTTGAGCTGTTCTAATTTTGTCTGTATGTCTACTCTATCCACATAGTGTCCGAACCGATTCCTAATTCGAAGACTCAAGTCCTGGCGTGTCCTCGATCTTATAGACATACTTCACCGCACTAGCCTTTCCGTTCTTCAAGTCCGTCAAGCCCTTCTCTAGACCTCCCAAGCCCCCAGGCACGACCTCTTGCGGATGTGCCTTGAACCATCCATCCTCGAGCGCTCTAGTGAAGTATCTCGAAAACGCCCTGGCGAATTCCTTCAGGTCTTCATGTACACTAGCAACCGTAGTAACCGATTTCTCAATGGTCTTTGGAATATCAGAATAGCTTTGTGCCGGAATGATGAGAGTGATCTTTCCAGTTTGATGGTCAAGAACGTCGCAGATTGTCTGATAAGATCCCATCTCCGACACAGCGTCAAAGGCATACTCAAGCTTTTCACCTTTGAGACTAGCCTCGATCTCTTTAGCGACTGCCTCACGTCCTTTTCTGTAGTCAATGACTGTGTCGCCTTTGCTTCTGTCGATGAGTTTCTCAACGTGCTCTCGCGCACGGCCAGCGATGCAGATGAGAGGGTGGATGTTGGACTTGTTGGCCAGTTGAACTGCATATGACCCAACAGCTGATGAAGCTCCCCAAATCACAAGGGGTAACTTTTGGAAGTCGGAGATTGGATGCGTCGGGGTTGGAAGTTTGAGCTTTGCGTAGAGTGCACAAGCCGCAGTGAATGCAGCGAAGGGTATGGCAGCACCCTCTGCAACCACAGGGTCAGCCAACACCACACATATAAGCACACAATACGGCTTGCTTACCTCGAAAAGTAGTGTGTTCTGGTAGGTGAATGGTGGTGTATGCCCAGCTTACAGCATACTCAGCATAACTCCCACCAGGCTGTTTCCCCTCGTGCATCGCCGCGACGCGATCACCGATTCTGAAGTCAGAGACTCCCTCGCCAACCTCATGAACTACTCCAGCATGGTCATCTCCCTGATTGATGGCGGCTTTGCTGCCCCAATACTCAGGCCGTTTCCTTTGCTGGTCAGTCTCGGTATGAATGAGTGCGTCGGTTGAGTTGCTCACCAGTCTTTGGGATTGCTACCAGCGTATGCAACCCTCACAACAACTTGCCCAGGTTCCGCTGTGGGAAGCTCACTTTCAACGATATGGACTTTCGGTCCGCACGATACGATAGCTTCCTTCATGGTGCTGGCAGCTCTGATTTGTGATGAGAGTGCCTGAAGGCGGTTGACGGACGTGCGATTGCGCAAATGAAAAAACATTGCGATGAGATAATTGTCGATCCATCTTTGTTAATCCAAACCGACCAGAGGGCTGGGCATCAATGAAGCTGCATTCAATTCATCACAATGCATCGCGTTTGTGTTTCACGACTTACACGGTCGGAGCTTGAGGGGCTAAAATCCGAACAGCGAATGTCAATAGCGAGAGGCCGAAAGAGGCGTAGCTTCACAGTGTTCGGGAAGCGGTTTTAGTGCCGAGGCGCGAGAATGAAGGAGCCAATGGATTTGGCGTGAAACGTCTCACGGCATTTACGAGCTTATTCTAGGTGAGGCTGCTTATGCTTTAATTCCCATGACGGGTAATAGCAATGTGTGCTAGCTTCTGATCATTCGTGTCTGCCATGACTTTCCGCGTCTGCAAGTAGAGCTAGCTTCTAGAGGATCTGCAGCAGCGCAAGCTCGGTGCCGCCGTTGTCGCTTCTTTCAGGGCCACTGGCACCAGAGCGGATAGAAATGAATGATGTGTCTCATAATTGAGATCTAGGACGATAGTCAAGATCATTTTCACAGGCGAAGCAATTTTGATAGTGATGTTGTAATATATTTCATGGTGTTTTGATGCGAATTACCCTACAACCCCACCTCAGCCATCTAAGACAGCAATGTTCCTCCCGTAGTCTCAACAACACTACCAGAAGTATTCTTGTTCTTCATCAAGTACAAATACGCCTCCACAACGTCCTCAACCTTGCCAATCTCCCCAGTCGTCATTCTTCCCTTCAAGTGCCCAGTCACATTATCCCAATATCCCATCTCCTTGACGTAGCTCCAGATCTCAGTGTCTGTTGGACCCTGCGCAACAGCATTGACGCGAATGGGAGCAAGATCAACAGCCAAACCACGAATCATGCCGCGAAGTCCAGAAAGGTACGAGTACATGATGGACCAGTCCTTGGAAACATGCTCGGTAGCACCACCGGTAGCGACGGTGAATGATGAAGAACCGCTTTCGTTCAAGTGCTTGCGGAGTTGCTGAGCGACAACGAGAGGTGCGAAGAAACGCACGGTACCGGCTTGACGAATGGCATCGAGAGTAAAGTCCTCAAGTTTTCCAACAGCGAGCTTGTCGCCGGCTGTGAAGACAACGTGGTCTAATTTTCCAGACTTGGCGACCTCGGTGAAAAGGTTCTCAACCTCTGAGGTGAGCGTGTCAGGTGAACCCAAGTTGCAAGGGAAGCCGTGAAGTTGGGCCTTGGCGGATTGGTTGTTTTCTTTGAGGCGCTCAATGGCGCTGGAGATCTTTGTCTGGGAAGATGAAGAGATAAAAACAGAGGAGGCGCCGTTTTGAATTGCTGCTTCTGCGACGCCGAAGCCGATTCCTGATGAACCGCCGATGACAAGGACGCGTGATCCTGCAAGCTTGGAGACGTACTTTCCGAGTGAAGCCATTTTGATGTGTACGTTTGAAAGAGTGAGGTGAAGGATGAGGTTATTGGTAGAGGTTAAAAGGTGAAGAGGAGAGAGTTGTTTACTGCGCAATGTAGATACGCCTTTTATGTCTTGGGTGGCATGGCTCAAGCAAACATGGCTTACATGGCTTGAGCTAAGTCCTATTGTCAAGGTGTTAGTCCCTGCCCCCAGCCATGGCACTGTTTGATCGACCAACCACTTAAAACGACCCCTCATAATGACAGAATGTTCTGTGAATCATAGAGAGGGAAATGTCTCGGAGTCCGGGATTGTTCCTTGCCGATTTTGTGTCTGTGTAGCTTGATGCCTGCCCGATGAGTGCCCCACTGTATGCAGGACGACCAACTTCTCGCGACTGTACTCAAGAGCGAGGCCGAAACAGGGGTCAAATGCCTTCTTTCTCTACACGATTTCGGAGATAAAAAAGGAAACAAAAATGAGGCTGAAGGTAAGAAATGATAGAGCAGTTTGGGACCGTTGAATTCGTCACATGTGCAAGGGCTCTTTCAATAAGCCGCCACACAATTCGTCAACTAGCTTGATAGTCATAATGAGTGTGAATCACAGAGCCTAGCCTTATCAGGTACATATTAGTCTTGGTATCATAGAGCTTAGGTGCATCTGCCGTAGGATGTTTCCTCTTTTCGGCAACACTGAGGAAACAACAAGCCCTCACGTCAGATGCAGTCCCGATCCAGTAAATCTGGCTCCTGGCGCTATGCAGAGCGGGTAGAAATCAAGGCCTGGACCGGATATCTGCTTCAATATTTATGCACGAGAATCTTGATAAGTCTCACGATGTCCATTCCGTTATTCCACTGAAGGTAAGACATGATCAACATTCCGTCAGGTATGCGTCGGCTTCCGAATTCCAGGCACGCATGTATCCGCAACTGCCAGCCAATCTGTAGGCCACAGACCAGAGACACTGTTTCAGGGTCCGATGTGACTCTGAAACCACGAAAAGATATTGAGAGAGAGTATACCTACTCACCTTGTGCCATGTTGTATCGCATGATACAGAATCACATGGAATATCAAGTGACAAAGCCAAAAGCACATGTAGGCTTACTAGAAGTAATGCATTGCACCTGTGATAGCATGGAAGCTTACATGAGTAGAGTATGGACGTTGTGGCGCCACGCACGACTCGGCGTTCGGGCTGGTAAAGGGCCGGCTTCAACTTCCTTCGTGTTGCACCTGATGACGACAGTGAGGCTTAAGGGCTTACTCAATATACCTTCACTCAAAACATCAATGCACTCACTTTGAATGAGGAGAAGATCAGTTACATTGACGTTGTAGTGATTGTAAATGATAGTTACAGTGTATGGTTAGTGAGTTGCTGAGTTCTATATCTAAAGACCTCGTTGGAACCCCAAGAGAATGACGTACATCAAACAATCCACCCTTTATATACAGTTTGCAAAATTCAATGAATGAATCTGTTCATACCAACTCTCCTTGACCCTTCTTAATCTTCTGAATAATCCCCTGCAACTCCTCCCTCATGTTCCTCACACCGACAACATGCCAATTCAACCCGCCATCATCCCCCCCAGCAAAAGAATCAAACGTCTCCATAACCTTCTCCGCCTTTCCCAACTCTCTCAAAACCACAGTCCTCTGCAGTGTAGCTTGATCCTCATCATCGAGATCCAACATCCCAAGCTGAATCTTCATAGGTCGTAGCTCAACTCCGTCAGTGTGATACCGTGCTGTGACTGCAACTCTGTACCAGAATATGACCTTT
Source organism: Fusarium sp. NRRL 66894 (assembly GCA_014824365.1). NCBI lineage: Eukaryota > Fungi > Ascomycota > Sordariomycetes > Hypocreales > Nectriaceae > Fusarium > Fusarium sp. NRRL 66894. Next base: position 67,296 of record JABEEQ010000574.1, on the reverse strand, counting down.
GATAAGATTGCGCTGTGCAGCATTGCGATATGGGTGTTTCGTGCGCAGTGGCATTTGAGAAGGGGGATGAGGTTTGTTAGGGCGGCTTTGTTGATGGATAGGACTGTGTCAATGGACGGGGTTGGACAGCTTTGTTTTGGGGGATTGGGGGATGCTTTGCAGATGTTTTGGTCTGTGGTGGAGTTGCAGTGCAGTGATCTCAAAACCTTGAGAGCAATGGCCTCACATTCATGAGAGTGCTTTGCACCTTGCATGACTGTTGGTTCCGGTGCTTTGATCGACAATATCGGCTCAGTCGATAAACTTAAATCAGGTGATACCATACCACTCGACTGAGACGCAGTAGTATCCGACAAAAAGCCCAAAGACTTCCACGGATCAACCCAAGATATACCGTTCCCATCGTCAAAGTCAACAGTGACGTCGACACTGTGAGACGCCCAACTATCCAACATCTCAAGATTACCAGCCGAGTATGTATTGTAGTCCTCCCACGCATTCGTAAACTGCGTCGTAACACTATTATCCTGTGTATTCGTCCTCAGTCGAGCCCGTTTCCCATGTCGTCGTGAAGCGCTGTAGCAGCACTCTTTCTCCTGCCCGTTGTCCTCGCAGCGCTCGCAGGGGTGAGTCCTGCTGCAGCGGACCTTGGCTGTTGTACAAGCGTCGCAAGCGAGGCGCAGCCGGACGGGCTTTGCGGACCGAGCTTCGGACATTGTTGTGTTTGAGATTTGCGAGTGATCTTGGCTTGTGGTTTGTAGAGCTTTGGTTTGAGTTGTTGTTTGATACATATATGAAGCGCTGTGGTTGTTTTTACCAAGGGGTAATTGTGAGCCGCGTGAATAGGAGGGTTAGAAAATAGACGCCATCTGTGGTCTAGTCTAAGCCCGTCATGTCGGCGTGGTAGGACGGTAAGCGGCTGGCTGACAACCTTCTGCCTATTACAAAGGATTTATGACCACTATACTATCTACGCTGACCAGTCGTGTTATTGGAAAGCCCCTCCAAAATCCTTTGCTACCGTGTCTACTCCAATAAACCCAGAACGACCATGGGATTCAATTCTCCGAGTAATGCCGTTTCACATCCGAAGGGAATAGTATCATGTCAATGGTTTGAGGCTAGTATAGACAATAACAACCAACAGAGGCTTCAAAGTCAAAATGAGCCGGAATCTACGCCGGTCACGGCCGTCAGCCATATCAAACACACCTTCAACGGGAAAGGTTGCTTGCGTATGCAAGAGCCCCAAAGTACCGGCCGATGGCAACGGAGTCCGGACATGTTTAAGACTCCATCTTACTCCGGACCTCGGCCGTCTAGATACCTACCCGTCCGTAACCAATCGGAACGGCAATCAACTGCATAAGACTTAGATGAGACATGGTAGATCTTCTTTTGTAAAGGATAAGAGGATTACAGTGTGGTCCTTGTGGATCAGCGGAGAATTGCTTGGTTACGGTGCCAAGATCTTGGTTTGACAGGAAATACGAGCAAACTGACGAGTCTCTGATTCAGGAACTGTTTTGTTGGAACCTTGCGGTGAAAATGATGTCACGTCACTGCATAATCAAGCCTCTTTTTATCGTGGAAAAAGCCATACCTGAAATACTGTTTCACAACTTCGATACGGCACAAAGGAAGCAATCAGCAGTATCTGGTTTGGCGTGCTTGATTACGCCATGTAAGCTGTGCGACCACTCAAGAATAAAAACAAGTTAAGGGCTCTTTGCAATCAGGTCCCAATGACAGATGATGGGCCTCAATTGAGAAGATGGCATATCTGTGAGGTCAGATCAATGGTGTTGCAACGGGGCTTCGGGGTAAGATGGGAAGTAAAGATCTTACAGACATTTGAGGTGACCCTGATTGAAGATAGTAGTATTAATTGCTCGTCGGCCGCCGTTTGCTGACCTCAGAGGCTTTTTTTGTAAGTCCCCAAATGTCGTCCAACCACAATAATCGCTGGAATCTTCTGTCGCTGAGATCTTAAGGCTTTTTTTCCTTTTTTGCTGCGGCTCACTCAGCCTTGTCTTATCACGTAACACACATGATGCGGAGACGTGTGCCGATCCCAAAGCCGTCAGCAATGGCATTTCCTCCCTTGTCAACAACCAACAAGATATAATCTGGGTACCTGTTTTGCCATGCAGTTTTCTATTCTCGCTGCTATAATCGCAGCGACGATCGGAAAATACTCCGATGTCGTGCGCTCTGAAATACCCGCTACACGATCGTTCTTCTACGTCGGTGGGCGGTACGACGATGACGATGACGGGGGCCATGTTTTTCGGGACCAGATGTATGTTGAGAAACTCGCCCCTGTAAGAGGATCTTGGAAAGACACGCCTATTGTTATGATTCACGGTATGGCGCAGACAGGGACTGTAAGTATCTCCGTGAAATTTCGGAAGCCGTGTGTACTGAAACCTTTGCCACGTTAGAATTTCCTCAACAAGCCCGACGGTGGAGTTGGTTGGGCCTCGAGATTTATCGAGCAGGGTTATGAAGTGTACATTGTTGATCAAACTTTTCGGGGGAGATCTGCTTGGATGCCTGGACAAGGCGCTGCTAAGCCAAACACTCTTTCGGCCGAGGCTGTTGAGGTTGCGTTTACTGATTCGAAGACGCATATGCTCTGGCCTCAGGCTATCAACCATACCCAATGGCCTGGCTCGGGAGTTCGTGGCGATCCAGTGTTTGATGCGTTCTACAGCTCGAATGTGGAGTTTGTTGATAATACGACCTATCAACAGACTTCTGTTCAAGCAGCTGGTGCAGCGTTACTGGATAAGATTGGGAAGCCTGTTGTTCTTTTGGGACATAGTCAGGGAAGCTTTATGCCTACGCTGATCGCTGACCTAAGGCCGGAGCTTACAAAGAGTATTGTTCTTCTGGAAGCTGCTGGACCACCGTTCAAAGATGAGATTTTCAAATTCGGTGGAGAGTTTCCTCGGCCATGGGGTCTGTGGGATGTTCCTATCACGTATGATCCTCCTGTCACGGATCCCAAAAAGGACCTTGTTCAAAAGGTTCATGCTCAAAAGGATGATTTGTCCACAGAGTGTATACTCCAGGCTGATGAGCCTGCGCCACGCAAGTTGGTAAACTTGATGGACATTCCTATTCTTATCGTCACCGGGGAGGCGTCATACCATATGCCGTATGAGCATTGCACTGCTGCTTATTATAGACAGGCGGGAGGTTTGAAGACGGACCATATTGAGTTGGGGACTATTGGTATTCACGGGAATGGGCATATGCTTTTCATGGAGAAGAACAGCGACGAGATACATGCCGTTGTTGAGAAGTGGATACGTAGAACTTAGGTTTAGAATATCATCCTGAGCTTTCCAGACTGACAAGTCACAATATTCTTACCAAAGTGTGCAGAGTGCGTGAATATTATGGTCTGCTGCTCATTGGTCCCAGTCGTGATCTAGCTTTCCCAGATTCAGGATATCCAGTCAACACCAACATAAAGTTACGACACCCGTGCCCTGCCCTTATCACTAGCATCACATTACCGAATATCCAAACCCTATTCAACAGTAACTTCCAACGTGCCCCAAGGCAGAGTATATGCTTTTCTCTCCTTCGCGCAATATTTTCCAACCATGCCTTGCTTCCAATTTCTCTTCTTCTTTCAACCATTTTCCAGGTCAAAATGTCTGCAGCGGAACCATCCTCCGTTGCCGCGAACATGCCACGCAATAACCAATGCGAAATGGAACGACTTTTCAGCCGAGAATCTCGGTATACCATCTGGCGAAAATTATGGTTTTGGCTTGCAGAAAGCCAGAAGGAGCTTGACATCGTCTACCTCGTCCCCATTCCCAACTCCAAACCCCCGGCGTTCACAGAAGAGAAAATCGATGATAATGATCTCGAACAGCTGAGGCACTGTTGTTACGTCTCCAGTCGTGATGTTGCTGTTCCGAATATGCGTCCGCTGAGTCCCGATCACAAATTGGTATGCGGCGTCCTGCCGTTCTTAGGTTGAAACGTTTATCTAACTATATTTGTAGGATCTTCGAGCTGTAAGATATCATCTTGAACCGTGGGTAACAACTAATCTTTGATGTAGCAATTTCACTTCGTCACTGATATTGATGCCCCACGATCTGAGCATTGGCTCAACATTGGCGTCACCCCCGAGTACATCCTCGAAAACACTGAGCAAATCCTCATGAGAGATGCCCTCGATATCTTGAATACTAAGCTCTCCATGCTTCTCTACCGCCTCCAAAACTTTGCCATGAACCACAAGTCTGTACAATGTCTCATGTATGAGTCTGACCTCGATAAAACCGCCTACGTTACCACGATCGGAGACAGAGGTCAGTAAGCTATTAACGGTTGATTTCTGCAAGATCTAACACTATTTACAGGTGCTGGCTGGGCTACGAAGTTCATCATGCTTTTGAAGGCTTTTGAGGCAACTCGACTTGAGGTGGGATCCGCTGGATCTCAACCAATCACTGAAGGTGAAAAGTATAATATAGAATTTTCAGAGAAGCTATCTATGCTGGAGCAGTAAGAGTTTGCCTACACGTTGAATTACTGCATCGTCTAATATGCTTTAGCTTTGAGGGTGATGAATCGAAGTGCGAGAGGCTTGATGACCTCATCCGTCAAAAGCTCGGATTCCAGGAATGTCGAGCAGTAAGTGAACTAGGTCCCTCGACTCTATTGATCTCAGCTAACTCCTCACCAGAGAGACTACCTGGCATAGTAAGACCACCAGCTTTATAGAGCTCGGCCATAAGCTGATGCATGATTTAGCCGGCGAACTATCAACGCCAATTTGGGGTTTATTTGTTTCTGGCTAAGCAGCGCAGCTGTTTCAGTTGTGGAGGATCTGGACCACTTCGACGATGGTGAGCAGTTGGTGGAAAAAAGAGCGAACCGCAATGGATCGCCTGTCACGGTAAGTTGCCCATCTTTTGTAGAATAAGCGTTTTGCTGACTGAGTTTAAAGGACGAAGACCCAAAGTTCAGACAATCCGGGATCCTCAAGGGTGCTGCAGAGGCGCTCATGCGGGTCTCAATTTCGTTTAGGGATCCCGGGGTGTCTAAGACCGAAGGACAGGTAAATGATCAAGTTACGTCTTTGTTCCTTCTTTTTATTGACTTATATCAGGACGAATACATCATGGCACGGATGTTCAAACAGGCTGTACGAGTCATCAACGTACTCCAAAGTATCGTTGAAGGTCTTTACTGCGATCCAGAGAACGGACACGACGTCAAATGGTCCGAGATACCCTACATGATGATTGATCCTCTCATGAGAAGACTGATGCTCCGCGGCGAAGCTCGACGAGAGTAAGGTGACCCCGATACACATCTTGGATAGCATACTAACAGATATAGCATCCTCTGGCATTTGAACAACATTAGCCTCTCGTTGAAGGATGAGCCGCAAGAAGGGCGAACGGATCGCTTTCTCGAGACGATCACCAGCTACAATTTCTTCAGGAGATATTTTTACGACATGAAGGAAATCGTCTTGTCACTTCAGGATGTATCGGAGAGTGAAAGACGCGTTGATGAAATTTCTGGACGAAATGGTGCTATCGACAGGGTACTTCTGCCTTATCGGGGGTATATTCGTGAGAAGACTGCTGGGGAGAGGCAGGCGGCGCAACCTCTAATGATTGAGCCTGCGTAGGGCAAAGAGATGTTCCGGTAGTTCTTTGGTTGGCTGTTGGTGTTTTGGAGTTTGGTCTTTTAAAGAGGTATTGGGATGTGGTGAATTACTTTTGTGCTGAGATGGGGGCGTTTTGATATGTCTTGGCAGTTCACGGAGTATACGGCCGATGATTCACAGCCTTGAATAATCAGATTGGAATAAGGGGCACAAGTTGAGTCTAAAGCAATTGTTTGTGGTTTTGGCAGGCAGTCAATTGTGACGTAATCCTATGGTTGATTCTTATTCCGTGATTCTTCAGTTTACACAATCCACCTTTCTCCCTCCTCAACTTCTCCTCTCAACATCACATGGGTGTTCAATAACACCATAACAACACCTCTTCAGAAATTTATATTGACGTCTCTCTATTCTCAATATTCATCAGAATCATTTGTCTTTTGCCAACTTCATAAAAGAAAGTCCGGTTGCACTGCCATCACGGTCTTCTTTTTGCACGGTATGAGGCTGAGTAGAGATCTTCAACTGAACATCGCTAATGCCCTCTCTCCAGTCAACAATATCCCTCACCAACAGTCATCCCCAGAGCCATACTTTGCATACATCTGCACTACATGCAGCCATCTTGTACACCTGCCTCTGTTTCTCTTCCAGCATCCATCGCGGCATTAGACCGGCTAGAACATCGCGGACGTCACTCCCCTTCCAGCGTTCGATCATTTTCTTTTCAGCAACCGAACTGCTCTCATAGGGCACCGGACCAAAAATCCAGGATTCCACTCAACTTAATCGTAAGACAGAAAATGTTCGCTTATCATTGACATCCTCTAAACTTCCCATGCTAACTTGTACAGACCATATCGCTTCTTCATACCCCTTGATCCAAGAACTTCATGGATCCGTGCTTCTGAAGTTTCATCAAAAGTGGAATCACGATAACTGGTCGATGCAAAGGATTGATACAAGTTCACTGTATCTGGACATTGCTTCTCCGGAGCTTGGTCACATACCATGGCAAATGAAATGCGGAAACCCTCGGCGGTGAAAAAAGCGGAGCGGACAGTGAGACTCAAAGGGAAAGACCATGACTATAGTGAGGCCCAGGAGCCTGATGTTTTCCTGTCTCGAGGAGGACAGCAACTAGAACTAATGGACGAAGAACGATACCTTAGCTTTCCAGCGAAAGCTTCTCCATCAGCCTGGACAGAGACTAAGATCATCGGCACCGATGGATCTATATCTCTATCGCAAACTGAAACAACTGGAAAGAGAACCATCTGGAGCCCTGGGCTAGTTACCGATCTTAATGGGAACGGCAATCCGACAAAAGTTACTGGTCGAAAGGTGGATGAGAGACATCTGGCATTTAAACTGGCTGCCAGAGCTTGCGATAGGGGCAGATTCCAAAACGACAAGATGAAAGAGTGGCTGGGTATCAAGAGCGATACGCAGCTCGCAACGGACAAAACGATCAGCTGCATGTTTGTCGGGATATCGGCACTCACCTGCGAGGACATCTTCATGACCAAATCGACTACTGAAAATTTCCCTGAGAGCTCTGATGGCGTTTCACTGCAACAAAAAATTGAAGACTCACTGAGTCTCGACGATATAGCATATGTCGAACTGAAAACGAGGCCAGCGGAGTATATATATGGCCACCAGATTATCTGGACTGAGAACATGCTGATTCCAGGCAACATCTCATACGTCAAACGTGCACTCCATGATCGCCTAGCTGATGATGAGAAAATTCGATTTCTGCAGATCATGAAGCGAGAACATAGCCTTCTTAAAGCTGGGAGTGGCCCAACTGGGGTGGCTAAGACCCTACCGTCTAATGAAGAACCAGGCCGAAAGCCGTTGATTAGTCGCGCTGTTCAAGGTGGCAAGGATTATACCAATCTGCATTTCATCTTGAAGTGGCCTCCAATGGCCCTGCTGGAATTTCCTCCCGACATGATCGAAGAAATGCGAAGCTTTCTAGATGGTCGCCCATCTGATAATTTACCTTTGAACATTGCACTGGCCGCAACAATCATCTATTTCGATATTGAGGAAAGTGATGGTCACAATATGGAGGGTTTTCTTGATTCTCTTCCCAGAAAGCCATCTCCTGTGCAAAAGGTTCCCCTGGCTGTTTTTATCATATTCTTTCCTCACATGCTAAGGTTCGTGGAAGCAAACCACTTAACGGCGTTCATTCATCCATTTCGGTTCGCCAACACGCATAATCCACCCATTGGTTCTCTCAGAGTCACTTCCACTCGCTGTGACCTAGACCCAGTCTCAATGTGCTCCTGGTACCACCAACTACGGTCTCGTCATCCGCAAGTTCACGCGGACTCAAGGTTCAGTCTAATTCCTGCATCCATGCCAGGGACCACTATGTTATTTCCTCAAGACTGCATTCATGCTCAGAAACCATCACCTGACCTTTTCACACTGTGTTGTTTGAATGACGTGCGAACTCTGGGACTTCCCAGTTACTCATATGACCCAAAACGTGATTTTCGGTGGGTAGAAGGACCCAAATGGGTTTTCCAAAAAGCAGTTCGACAAACCGATAATGCTTGCTTTCGACTTGAGGGTGATCCTTCGATCGACTATTGGAAGACTGCCCCTCCTGGGAGATTCAAAGCTCTTGCCGGTCCGGCAAGGACAATTGGCCCTGTCTTCCCAGATGTCGGGTCTGATTATTACAACCAAGAGGCTATAACTTCTTGCGTCGAGCGGTGGTTCGGCGATGAGACCTCTTACACTCAGAACTTCCAATTTTGTGACGACAATCCAGAGCTTGAACGAAAGAAGATGGCAACCAGGGCGGACGAGCTCATCAGGATTGCCGATCGCTTGGGCATTACATCCGCTGAACGATGGACGAGCCACAAGACCATGTTGCTTGAGTGGGATGGAATGGAGGGCCACCTGAAGTCGCTTCGTGAAGAGGGAAAGCTGAAGCGATTCGCCGCACCAGAATATCCCACACCTCCAGCCAAGCGAGCCAAGCCTGTCGAGCCAACCTTGGGCTCTGACATCAAAAGGCAGATTCTTGAAATGATCAAAGTCATTAAAGCTACATCCTGCGACTGGGACAGTCTACTAAAAGATCTCCAAAGCCCTGCCCCAACAATGAATACGATCCAGGAGTCATTCTCCCATGTGCGTTTGTTCATATCCGAGTTAGAGAAGACACTACAGAATGAGAATGATGATGATGATGAAGGTCAAGGAGACCTGGACCAGGTCATTCGACTGGTATTTCGAGCTGAGGGGCTTTTCGGGTCGGGAGTAGAAGCAATGGACTACGAGTCAAGATGGGACCACCATCGTGACAGGCTTGCCCAGCTGTTTGGACAGCCAACTGGGAAGGCTATGGAAGCTGTTTTCAGACTTCGCAATACTCCTGATGCATTTAGTATTATTCTTCCCCAGATTCAGGTTTTGGGAGAATCGCCCTTGATCAAAGACCAAGTCGAGGCCTTCAAGAGGATCGAGGCACTACTGGGACCGCCACCAACTGTCACCAACGCTGGGACAGCGTCGGGGGGGAACGAGGCACAGGAATGAACGACGCCTCGTCTTCGAAGAATGAGTGTTGGCTTCCAGGGGCAGATACTCGAGTAGTTTGGGATGGGGGTGGCAGCCGAAAAGGATTGAAGATTGTTGACGAGGGAGGTTGGGTGAGAGATGATGGGCTGGAACATCGAACAACTACGAGATAAAACGATAGCTCTATGAAAATTGATATTTTAACTTGAGCAGGTTCTTAAACATAATCTAAACGGGATGTTACTGATCTATGTACAGTCCGGTGTTATTGTGGTAGTAATTTGAATTAAAACTTGTAAAAGCCAGTTATACTGTAGAATTCTGCCTCTATTATAACATAAAACAGTAGCCTTTACTAGACCTTTGTAATGATCTTTAATTATTTACTTGTATTATGTAGTCTACTCTTTATCTTCTCTATTTTAACCTCATAAGCTCTTCCTCCTTTTGAAGTCTATGCTCTATTTCATCTTGTGCAGTCCTGCTGACAAGTGTTTGTCTATCGTAACCCCATCTGACTCTCCTCATCGGAGGGACTGTCGTGTCCATGATTATGCAAAACACCTTTGCCTTGAGGCTCTTTCTCGTCGTCTACGTCTGCGAGGTACATCCACCAAAAGTATACACCGCAGCATAGGCTTCCTCCAAGGATATTTCCAAACAGCGCAGGGATCATACCTAAATAGTTGTTAGTCACGGTCCCTGAGGCTGTGGTGCTGCTATCTTACCCTTCCAGATATAAAGTCCAACAGTCAAGCCAGGTGTACCCATCCAGATCCCCAAAGGCATAAAGAACATATTGGCAACAACGTGGTCGAAACCCAAAGCCACAAAGGCAAAGATGGGAATCCACATCCCAACTACCTTAGACGTCAAGTCCTTTGCTTGCACGCCGAGGAAACATGCTAGGCAAACAAGCCAGTTGCAGCCAATAGCACGAAGGAAGATCTGGTGGGCCTCTGGTGTTATTTGCTTCTTTGTCGTGAAGGCGATTATCTCTTCTCGATATGGATCCGAGTCGAAGATTCCTCCATCTGTGAACGGGCTAGTTAATGTTTTGTTGTGAAATGTCTGGGAGATTGGCACTTACATCCGACGATGATGGCCATGACGAAGAGACAGCCACCGAGATTACCGAAGAAGCAAAGGAACCAGTGAAGTAGCATCCTCCATAACGATAGTCTTCCATTGAGGACAGCAACAAAGGTGAACTAAGAAACCTATTAGATAAAGCGGTCCCTAAATCTTGATACATGAAACAACCCACCAGATTCGTTGATGTGAATAAATCAGCACCGGTCAATATTACAGTGACCAACCCCAAAGGAAAGACGATAGCTCCAATCAGCTTGATAAGGCCTGGTGCATTCTCTTGATACCATGGCGCCGTCAAAGCTGTCAATGAAACAGCACATCCAAAGGCAAGAATACATCCACCTGAGATACCAGACAGCAACACCTTATCCGGTCTCGATCTTCCCTTCTTGACACCAGCTCGACAAATAAGTTCCGCCGTCTCAGCTGGCGTATAAGCCAAAGGGCTCGCAAGATCAATAGTCGTCTTGTCCATTTCAATGACTCTCAAAGCAAACAAATATTCATACTCACTAAAAGAACCTTCAATTTCCTCAGCGGGGCTCTCACCGTTCTTATCCTCCCCTGCGGTGAAAAATTACCATCTTGGTCTCGGCACTCCCAACTCTCTAAACCGTCCGTTCCCACCATGCCGAGCAATGTCGAGAAAACTCCGTACGTAATCCACTGTACTAGCTTCCAGAGCCAAGAGTCTAGACCGATTCAAGAAGCATCCTTATCTTTGGGATGTTTCCCAATACGGATATGGTGGCTTGCGGTGCAAAGTCGGGATACGACACACCTGCAGATGAGGCTCAACGGCATCTTGTTTAGTTTTTTCTATTTCCCTCCAGCCGTAAAAATTCGAAGTTCTCGAAAAAAATTGAGGGCAAAGGGGCAGATTTGAGGGATTGAAGATGGATTAAGCTTGTTTCCCCATTTCGGTAATGCATCCCGCACTTTTCTCCACCGCCGATCCAGGTAGAGGTAATTTATGCTTAATAGCTCATAGATAAGAAACCCGTGGAGTTGTAACTTGTTTTGTTAGTCTTGGCCCGGTCAAGTGGATTAAGTTTGTGACAAGACGGAGATGTAATTTGAGAATTTGATTTATAGCGGAGCCTCATCGGAGAACTGTACGAATATTATGACGCTAACACTGGTGCTCTTGGGCAGCTATCGCTTGGCACTAATGAAGTGAAATCGGGAGAACGGGAGTTGTGAGTCGGGCGATGTCGGCATTCGAACCAGTTTGTGAATTGTTTATCATGACGCTTAAGCTAACAGAGATTTCAGAGTGCAGATCTCTGATCACGACATATGAATCGCTTTTCGCCTTGCCTACATCTCAACTACTTGTTCTTTTGATCATCTGGCTGTCACATCGAAGCCATAATCCAAGTTGCACATGGGACCTTCTGACCCCTGGTTTTCCGTCCATCCGCAAATCCGCAATCATCTCATGATAAGCCTATGATCTTGCGGGGTCCCCGCGGGGTCCTTCTATCCGAATCTTTCTTCATTCTGGCCTTGTCTCCTGCGCGGTTGCGGCTTGTGCGGCATCATTGGTTGCGGGCTGCGGCGATTATGCTCCACCATACAGACATGTTCGTGGTGTTTTCATATTATCACCTCATTGAAACTAAAATTCTCGAACATCTCATGATCCCAGCAATTCCTCATCCGTTCTTCCGGGACTGAATGGGACTGTTGACTCCTGGGTATTTTGCCGGATGGACGGCCCCGCTGCAAAATGGAATCATTTTGGCTAGGCATGTAAGTCAGGCGTTGAGCCCCTTGTATTTATGTCTATATGGGTTTATAGTGTATTTTTATCACTGAAGCCGGTCACGCCCATCAATTGGTGAATCGTATGTGAACGTCACATCCTTGAATCCCTCGATCCTTGGTTGCGACTCAAGTCAGCCTTTACATCACTGGTTCATCCAGCCGTTGCGTCGAGATCAACCTTGCTTCACAGACTCAGAAGAGCCAGACATTAGTCTGGCCGCAAAAGGTACGGGCCAAGCAAACCTGTGCGTAGGATCTTCGGTCACCTCCCCTGTCGTGACGATATCGATGACTGCGACGGCAGTATAGCCTCCGATAGCGGTGAATACATGCCACCTGACAAATGTTAGTTTTGCTCAACCTCATGAGACTGGAGACAACTTACCATCCATGAAGCTCCAGGAGGAACGCAAAGGGCAGACCAACTGCGTGTCTCGCACTGGTCAAGTACCGGCAAGCAAACTCATCAATTAACCAGACGATATACCCAAAGCCAAATGATCCTATGACAGTCAGTTCTGCTCGGCAGACTAAGAATTTATGGTTGACATACCAAGCCCGAGGATAGCCATGTTTTGGAATTTCTTCCTGATAACAGGATCCTTGACTTGTTGTGGGATGATCTTCAGCACCCGCGTAGCAATAACATAGATGCCCAAGCCAAACGTGGTGGCATGTAAGAGGAACTCGTCCATGACCATATGGGTGACCATAACAATGGTGAACAGTATTGAGAGAACTGTCCCAATAATCCGAGTCTTTTGAGGGCTGGCTTTGAAGCTGAGAAGACGGTAGATGAGGGGTGTCGTGAGAAGATGCATTGACAACTCATCAGCTAGCAATTGTCAGTAGGCCCTCTTGTCACTGGAGCATAGATACACCTACACATTTGGGTGTGATACTTGAGAGTCATGTGATATCCAGCTGAGCATATCCCCACGCCTATTAGTCCACAGTACGAAGCCAAGCGCGGCCCAGTCGGGAACTTAGGCGACGTCAACAAGCCATAGAGCCCATATGCCACTAGTAGCAAGGTCAATTGCAGATCTCAACCAATGAATCTCAGACTTACCATAAGTCAAACTACTAAGAGTATTTATAAACTCAGCGATATATCGTGTAATAACATAATCCTAAAACAACACATTAACTCCATCCCATTCAAGGGAGACCGTTGCGGCATTTACCTCTTCACAAAAGCTACAAAAGTCAGTAAATCTTCCCAATTCGAATTGACCCAAGAACTTACTTCAAGTAGGAGGTCTGGTGACCCCAAAACGGTGCTGCCATGGCCGATCAATTCCGTGAAATGTGATGTTTGTTCTACCTAGCGACGAGGCATTCAATGGCTTTTGGCGACATGAATTAAGGCGGTGAAGTGCTGCAGAATAGACTCGAGGATGCCTCGGGAGGAACGGGATGACGTGTGTATGAAAAAAGTCTATGGACCTGAAATGCCCGCGGGCTGCGATGTTTCACAATACGGGCTTTGAGTTATTTCCGGTGATAAGAAATACGAATTTTTTTATTGGACGTGAAGGAAAGCCACTTTAGGGTGATATGCATGCACTTTGACGTGGCTTGGCATTCACATGAAACGTCGTCCTGTCAATCCTATTATTCAGTTCAGTGTAAGAGTTGATTGATATTGCATGATTAGTAATTATCGTGATGCTTGATCGTATCGCGATAATGTTTCATTCCGTGTGGAGTTCATCCTTGCGAACTGCAGCCATTCGCAAGTCGTCTGACTCAGCCCTAAGCGATGCTACTCCCTGTCTCCCAGGAGGAGATCACTTATCTATCATGGCTGGCAACTCTTCCATTCACTCTTTCAATCTTATTTGATGTTTGTCTTTATATCTTTGTTCTGTCAGTCTTTCAACTTCTTGACCAAACATAAATACGCAGAAATGTCTATCGCCTTGCTCAAAAAGTATCTTCCCATATCTCTGGCACTACTCCTCTTCTACGGCAGCGCCTCACGATTTAGCCACGGCGCAACATCAGCTACATCCTTCTATCAGTATCAAAATGACCGAAGTCCCGATGATGGGTCAACTCTGTCCCGCGTGATCCCCATCTTCGATGTTATCGTTGGAATTGCGATTCTACAACAAGGATTTTCACGCAAACTTGCAACATGCTTTGTAGCGTCAACTATCAGCAGTGTAGCTGTTCAGCGTTACTTGGCTGGTTTGGATTATCAAGAAGACTTTCTACAGGGTATCTGGGCGATTGCTGCTGCGGTTGCGACTTTGGTATGAGATAGATGCCGCAAAAGCTGTTCGGGGCTCTTGTCTTATTTAACATCAAAAAACATCAATTATAAGGCATAAAGAGGGTGATACCTGGCTCAGAGGACTTTGTGGGTAGCTATGTAATTCAACGTACGAGCCATGATAACATGGCGTTGGTATCGTGAAGAATATCAAAACTGCAATCATGTTTACTCTCGCTAGGACATAGTCATGAAATGCTAAACAGACCTTAACGGGTTGACAAGATTATATCCTGACTTATACCATGGAATTTGTTTCTTGTATGTCGGCTGCATCCCCATCAAAGGGCGCAATATGTATGGTAGCATCGGCTTAAGCCTGTAGATCTTGGATTTGACAGGAAGGGCGCAGATCGTAACCGAGCTACCGAGGTCGGCGTTAGCTCATTGCCTTGTTTGGTATGGCTTATCTTATCTTTGCTGGACTAGATAAGAGAACCATTGTCTTTCAACTACTATTAGTTGTATTAGCATTACATTTCACACTCTTAGCGATTTTCCATTAGGACACTCTTGTCCCTTCAATAATTTGATGTGGTGTAGGCTCATACTGCGTTCCTCCTTTGGGACGGCACATGTCAGGCGGCATACGTTACGAACAAGCCAAGCCAGATATCTATCAACGCCATCGAATTATCGGGTAGTTGAGCATACCGTTGGTTGCAGCCACTCAAGAGAATATCTCGCCGAAACTTCTAATGGCGATAACGATATACCAAAGCTTGCAGTGAAACAATACATCCCAAAGGATAACCCAATCCCTCAGCCCGGTGATGTGACTATCATCGGTGCTCATGCAAATGGGTTTCCGAAGGTAACGAAGCTTTGATATTCAACTTGATAAGCCTAGCTAACTCGTTAGGAACTCTACGAGCCACTGTGGGATGAGCTTTACGACCAAGCAAAGCGAAAGAATGTTCGGATACGATCGATCTGGATCGCAGATGTTTGGAATCAAGGTCAATCAGGGGTTATTAACGAGAACATACTCGGCAATGACCGTGAGTATAATCATTATCGTAGGTCAGCGTCAGTATTAACACCTCACAGTCAGTTGGTTTGACCACGCAAGAGACCTAATGAATCTTATCAACCAAAATCAACGAGACATCCCTCATCCCATCGTTGGTATTGGTCATAGTATGGGTGGAACTCAGCTGTGAGTAGCCATCACAGACACCGAGACACTTGAATAATCCTCTAACTGAAGAAAGGGCACAATTGGCACTCTGGCACCCTCGGCTCCTGGACTCGTTAGTACTTATTGACCCGATAATCCAAATACCGAACCCAAGCATTTCCCTAGCCGGTCTTTCTACAAAGAGGCGGGATATCTGGCCATCAAAAGAAGATGCAGTTGCAAGGTTTAAGCAGAGTAAATTCTTCCAGTCTTGGGATCCTCGGGTTCTTGACCTTTGGATTGAGCATGGACTTCGAGATATCCCAACTGAGCTTCATCCGAAAGAAGAGGGTTCAACTTCAGATCAGCGAGTTACCCTTACGGCTTCGAAGCATCAAGAGCTTTTCAGCTTCGTTAGACCGACATACTTGACCAGAAAATGGGAATCATTCAACGATCAAGACCCGGAGCAGAATCAAGGCTGTCCTGATTATCCTTTCCATCGCCCAGAACCACCAAAGATATTTCGTCACCTTCCCGAGCTTCGACCAAGTACGTTGTTCGTCTTCGGAAAGCAATCAGAGTTCTCTTCGCCAGAACGACGGCAAGAGAAAATGAGCACAACAGGGACTGGAGTTGGGGGCAGTGGTGGCTCAGCTCTTGGCAGAGTTCAAGAGAAGACACTCGACTGTGGTCATTTGATACCGATGGAGAAGGTTTCTGAGTGCGCAGGTGCCATCTCGTCATTCGTTGGGAAAGAAATGACACGATGGCGTGATCAGCAAGAATCTTTCAAGAAATACCGTGGAAGTATGTCAAGACGACAGCAAATCACGATTGATGACCAGTGGGAGGAGAAGGTTAAGCTCGGCGATGTCTACTTAAAGAAGTGATAGAGATTCCCCGCGTCACGAATCTTGATCTGCAAATCTGGTAACTGTACAAGTCATAGACTTTTGATAGAGCAAAAATAGAATGGATGTGATTTATGACGCAAAAGGGGATAAAACGCAAAAAGAAGAACTTGATGAGACTGGGACTCGANNACCAACTCGGCCATCTCACCGGTAATTGGATGCAAATCAAGCAGCCAATTAGGATCTATACCCGCAGCGTGCTTAACCTGTAAGTTGAAGATTTCACAAACTCAGACCGATCACGCATTTGCCACGTCAGGGTTTCTGCTCACGTTTCTTTGGTGTGGGCTGAAGAGGATTTCAAATCTCCTAACCTCTGAGTTTGGTCTGGGTGAAGTAGGAGAGGGCTGTGTAGTCAAGGAGAAGTTTGTCCCTATCAATTTATACCCAGTCGATTATCCTTCAGGCACCGACCAATCATGACTATATTTTAACAAAGTAACTTATTCTCTCCTCTCAACCAAACAATTCTCTCTCTCAGATTCTTCACGATTCGATTCCTAAGCTGTCTCTTTCTTGTGAAGCACGCTCTGTATGCAGAAATTGCCTCGTCTTCACAAACATGAGGGGAAACGCTATCTTCCCAACAATGACGATCACGCGCCTTGAACTGGGTCTCTCTATTCGTTTTCACCCTCAGATACTTCAACATTGCCTTGTAGTGACTCATTGTCGTGGCTTTCGTATCATGTGAAAAGCATACACGGGTTAGAGTACCAGAACTCTCAACATGAGGGCATCATGACCCTCGTGATCATGAGAATAGAGTAGTATAAGACCATGGACTCTTCCACATCCCCGAGGTTCTCTTTTTCTCTTCTCTCGTAGATGAGGTCAAGCAGCTCTGTTGCCTCTTTTGAATCCTGCCCGTCCAAGTGATATTGGCTCATGGTGGCTTTTCCTTCTTCTTTTCCCTGATAGCCTAGACTTTAGCATGGACTTAAGGATGCACGTATCAAATAAGAAGCTTTTCAACGTGAACTTCTGCAATAATACGTGACCTCTCTGCACTCTTTCTTGAATTGACACGTAGTAACCTGTTCACGAACTCAAACACTCTGCTACTGACAGCACCCTCTAACTTTTTGGATACATACCATCACTTCGATCATGGCTATTGGCCTAACGAAATGAACTCAAATTCCCTTCGTCTATAAATTCATGCCCTTCCTACCATTCCGCGTCGCGGAAATCTTTCCTCTTCATCTTCCAGATTTTCCAAGCACACTGCAAGCAAGCACTTCTTTCACTCTTCACTTTCAGTCTCAACTTGCTGCCGTCTTTCAGACCGTGCGCACTGCTTATTCAAGTCTTGGATCATCAGCTTCTTCACTCTTCTTTCACTTTATTTGTCTCTCTATCAGACTACTTGTCATCCTCACTCTCTTACTATTCTTCATCACCTCATCATACTTTATAGCTCTGTGTTTTACATCCCGTCACAATGTCTTACACACCTATTTTCAACAGCGACCCACATGAGGTTGCCGAGGATTTTGACACCAGCTCTCATCTACCTCCCAGACTGGCATCATCTTCTCGACAAAACACACAAACTTCTATCACACCTTCTGTGTTCAGTTCGGTGTCTTCAAGCCACACTTCTACTCCACCATCTAATCAAGGAGAGTCTGATGCTTTAGCTGGAGGCAACACCATTTTGGGTATTTCTTTTGGATCTGTTCCTCCTCCTAACACTCCAGCTGAGAACAATGATGGCGTCTCTCTTTCAAACAAATCATCGCCTAAATCTGGCTGGACAGGAGAATATTCTGATCCTGGTACTCCTACTGTCAGCATGTCTAAATCTGGTTGGACAGGCGAATACTCTGATCCTGGTACTCCCAATGCGAGCACGTCTAAGCTTCGCTGGACAGGAGAGTATTCGACCTCTGGTGTTGAGCCTGAACATTTGATCGCAAGGCTCAGCACTGTGGCCAACAAGTCAGAGGATGCATCTGATATGACCCAGAATGGAGAGAAGAAATCTTCCGACAAAAACTCTTGGTCTGAAGTTGATGACAATGCTTTCACTGTCAGAGACATCTCCTCTGAGAACAAAGACGTAGCCAGACTGGCACGTCAGGCTGTCGGGCGAGTAACTCCCCGCTCAGTCATGGATTCTCTAGACGTCAAGCATGTCAAGTCTGGTATTGCCTCTGTCACCAAGCCAACAGTCCAGCCTCAATCTGCTGTTCTGTGCAACATTGAAGATGAGGCTGTTCCTGAGGCTAAAGAGGCTGTGGTGTCTACTCCCGCTGAGCAAGTTTCTGCCAAAGACATCGAGTTTGTCAAGAGAGAAAAGGCCACTATTATGGGTCGCATTTTCTGCTGCGCGCGCGCTTTGAAAAGTGGCAGCAAACCCAAGCCTCAGATACCAGTCAAACAACCCAAGCACGCCACTCTCTTGCCAGAAAAGTCTTGCCTCAAGCCAGATGCTTCTACTCTTCTTGACGCCACTGAGGAAGACAGTCCTATTCAAACTGTCCCTGCACCCAAGCCCCAAAAAAGCAACAAGGTCACTTTCAACCTAGACGAGACAGCCAACAGTGAGAAGTCCAAGCCTAAGCCAAAGCCAAAGTCAAAGTCTAAGTGCAACCTCAGATTCAATAGGGCACGATGCCCCCTCCTCAAAATGAGAATAAACATTCAGGAGGCCAATGAAACTCCCAATGAGGATGCAGAAATTGATGATCTAAATTCACCTTTTGCATCACAAGACTTGGAAATACAACGTCGTCTTGCAAAAGCGGCTTGTTACCGTGAGGCAAATGAACGCACTGCAATTATTCGGGGCTCGCTGGACTTTCTCTTGGTTGTCTCTGATAGAGTCGACACTGTTGCTTCTGATCGCATCAGTGCTCTCTTGAGCCGGGTTGCTGATAGGGGTCTTGGGAGCTATACTGGTGAAGAAAAGGATCATGTGAATCCTCATCAGTATGGGAATGAGGTTGATCAGAGGCTGTACCGTTCTAAGGAGACGGCTATGTCTTATTTGAGAAGACGACAACCTCGCAATGTTATTCGTCTTGGAACTCCTTGGATGAGGGATTTGCAATAATGAGTTTTTTTTTTCGATGGATATTTCTTTGTCTGGGGGGTATGGGTTGGGTTTTGCTTGGTCTGGTGTTGGAGTTTGATGAATGGAGTTATTTGAACTTTTGAAGGGCATGGTATGATTGATGATACATGGCAGCGGCACCTCAGATGATGAAAGAGGTTGCAATAACATATATACCCATTTCTTTGATGAAAAGACATTTTTTCTTCTTTCTCAAAATGTTCTATCTCGTAATGTCTCTCAGTGACATGTCGCTCCTGGACACCTCCAATCTTCTCCGGTCATGTCTCTCCTCATATTTGGGTTAATCCACGTGTTCGTCGAGCTCTGGTTGTCTACCTAGATTGGTGGCCCTGGGGTGCATGCCCCCATTCTCTGTGCAGACCTCATCCGCGAGCAACAAGATTGGGCATGGACTCCTCAAGGTTCGATGCGTGATAAAAACACATCGAGTAACAGTCACGGCGGCTTGAAAACTTCCTTCTCCTTCTAACCTTTATAGAACTCTGCAGTTAACGTCTACTTCCTCTCCCTCCTATCGTGGTCTACACTTCGAGAATGGTATGTCGACTTGTGGCATACCCGCACAGAAAGTTCTCTTGGTCGCTAGCGGTCTCAGGTTGTTGCTTCCACACGCACCCAAGTCTTGAACGCCCAAGTAAAAGAGCTCGTGAAGCAGCTCGGGAGCGGGCTCAGCCAAAGGAGGGGAGGGCTTAGAGCGTGAATGTCTAAGTAATTAGGCAGATAACTCTTCCGAGTATTCGGGAACTAGGATGCTGATTTGTCCATCTGTTGAGGGGCGTTGGGTATTTCTACATGTCAATGGGAACATGCACATTCGTTTTCCAAGTTATTAGAGGAAGTAGTGATCTTATAGATTTTCCAAGTTTCATTTGCCGTCCGACCACTCCTCACGGATCATGCAAGATGCTGCACTTTCTGGACAAATAAGGATCAGGATAGAATAGGGGTAGTCACGCGCATTGAGTTCCATCACATCATTTTCTGTTCTTGGAACAAATCACATAGTCTCAGCCAAGACACGGCCGGCTTTATATCCCGCAATTTGACGTAATGCGGCCTGCAGGCAGGTCCAAAACGACATTTTAGCCCGTATGTATATGCCGCAGCTGAAAGAGATCCGGAGCAATAAGCCTACCGCTTTCTTGCGAGTGGTTCATTGAACCATGAGGCTTTGCCCATGACACTATGTGGTTGGGCACAGGTTTCGGAGGCCGGGCCAGGTATTGTCTACTAAACGTTATCCGGGCCTCTCCACTGAGAGGCGACCTCATGTCTCACATGTGGTTTGCAATCCTGGGAAAACCGGTCTCCTAAACAACCGCTTCCCCGCTGAAGGTAGCTTTGCCAAGTCCGACCCTTTTCAGAAACCTTTTAATCCCGCCGCCATATATCACACAGTAACCGTAGGCCGTATATATGCAGCCCAGGAATTATTTGCATTAGCTGTCCTACAATGATCCAGAATGTAACCTTGCTTTTACACGGCAGAGCATACTCAACCAAGGAGTTCTAGCTGAACTGTTAAACGATGTTCTTATCTCCAGACCAGCGATGTATGATTTTCTCACCTCTACAATGATTACACGTCTAATTATACGTCTTCAAAATAGTAAATGTTTAAGCGATACATACCGAGAATAGATTCTCCGTAATTGCTGCCTTTTCCTGATATATAGTGAGTGTCATTGCTGAATCAGTCGCTCTATCAAGGCTGGTTTCTGCCGACGGAACTCGGTGGCTTTTTACCTTCGGTCCCGAGCTAGTTTTACACTGCCGATGCGAAACCATGTAGAGGTTCTACCTGAGTTGCCTCGTCCCGCTAGGGTCTTGGACGAATCTCGTCTAGCCATTGCTTCTAGACAACATGGTGAACTCCATGATACGGCTATGTAAATATAAAGTGAGGCGAATATCTATAAAAGCTTATACATTTCCCGTTCATGCTACCTTTCTGACTACCTCACTCATAGCAGTATCTCAAATCTCAAACTGTAACCTATAAAGATGCGTTTCAACATTATCACTTCATCCATTCTTCTCGCTCAGAGCACATGCCTAGCTGCTCCCACGGACGGCATTGACTCGTCCCAAGGCGTTTCTCTCGTTTCGAGGAACAAGCTCGAGGCTCGTGATACGTACGATTGCAACGGAATCGGACTTTGCGGGGCGATTGCCGTCAAAGATTGCGATGACGCCGTCAACAACAGGCTGATTCGTAACAACGCTGTTAACTATGGCGCACCTGGGTAAGTCGACTCTGATCAAACAACACAACAGGACTATGTAGACCTAACAGCCGCTATCAGGAGCGGGAGACCGCAGACAGGTACATGCCAAGGCTACTGCGGTATCTTCATCCAAGGAAGATCTACCTGTGCTCGCATGGGTAATCAGATTTGGTATGACTATCAGGACATCAGACGGTCAGGTTGCCGAATTTGCGGCACTAAGCATTGGGGACATGGTTGCATGACGACCATCAACCGGTGTCGGTGGCTGCAGTAACTGAAACTTGACGGTTTAAATATCTCATTCTTGAATACAGACCCCATATTTTTTTGACATGTCCGGCTTTGTTCTTCAATTATCTTATATCCTGAGCGCAATAGGCTTGTCCAATCCATCCAATCCGCCGTGGAGCCAGTGAACGTAATCATTGTGCTGTATCTACTGGTCCAGGCCGCTAGAAGTATTAATAAGGCACATTAGGTAAGGGTGCTCCTCTTCTCTTGATCTTCATAAAACTATGCAGTAAACGTCTACTTCCTCTCCCTCCTCTTAACCATGATCTGCACACCACTCGGCGGGTTATTCGCCTCAGCAATCCAATAATTCGGCGGTCTCTTTCCCTCATACTCATCCGCAAATTTGATATCATAATTCCTCAACGCATAAGCCAAGATCATCTTCATCTCAAAGTCGATGAGGAACCGTCCCGGACACGCATGCTTCCCATGGCCGAAGGTCAAGAACTCAGGCGACGTGGTGACAAACGTAACAGGCGGCGCTTTTTCGTCACGGTTAGCTGCTGTCTCGCGAGCCCGCGAGAATCGGAATGGATCGTATTTAAGACCATCTTCGTAGAATTCATTGTCGGTTTGCGCAGGGTGGCCCATGAATGAGATGATTGAACCCTTGGGGACGTGGTGACCATCTTCAGTTTTGAAGTCATCAATCATGACTTTGCGAAACACAGCGCGTCCACCGAAAGAGCATAGACGAATTGATTCTCTCGCGACACTATCAGCGCGCGTCATAGCTTGAATACCGCTCTTGGTCCAATTAACAGAGTCATCAGCCCCGAGAATACGATCCATCTCATCGCGCAGAGTAGCAATCGTATTGAACTCCGCATCAGAGCCCAACACGTTTAAAAACAAA
This sequence comes from Fusarium sp. NRRL 66894, assembly GCA_014824365.1. Lineage (NCBI taxonomy): Eukaryota > Fungi > Ascomycota > Sordariomycetes > Hypocreales > Nectriaceae > Fusarium > Fusarium sp. NRRL 66894. The sequence continues at coordinate 44,442 of JABEEQ010000574.1, read as the reverse complement.
TTGACAACTTGAATCTGCGTATTGTGTATTGATCCAAAGTTCTGAGCGACGACGCGACGAGCTAATGTCTCCATATCGTTGACTTCGTGCTGGCGTTGGCGGAGAGCGTAGTTGATCATCATTTGGACTTGGTCTTGCGGTTGAGGTTCATCAGGGTGGTTGTTGATCATGTTGAAGCGTTGCCTGAGGAGAGGAATGATCCATATCTTCATCTTGTTTACTTTTGTCTTGACGATTTGGCCGAAGAGTGTTCCTGTTATGGGCTGGAGAATACGGGGGAGACCGCCTGTGAGACCAGCATTCATGATGAAGAGATCGTTAATCTCGAGCGCAAGCTGCAGGTATTCCTTGTTTCGACCTAATTAATCAGAAACGTTCCAAAGCAGTTGACGTGATGGTTGACTTACAGAGTGGGAGTCCAACGGTGAAGCGACTGGCAGCCTGAGCAACGATCATCTTGACAGTCTTGGTAAGATCAATCCTCTTCCAATTCTCCGTGTCAGTACCAAACTGCTCATCAAAAACCTCATGCAACTCATCCTTCATATTATTCGCAATAATCTCAATCGCACGATTAAGATCATACTTGACAACAAGACCCTGCCACGGATCTACCACGTATTTATCGTGCCCAAGAGACCATCGAACTTGATCGACTTCAGCGAACGCTTGCTCCATATCTAGAACTTCTTCAGGTTGGTTGAGGACGCCTTTCATTTGGCTTTGTGGTAAGTAGACTTCTTTTCTGACGCCGAAGCCTGGAATAACGACGGGTTTGCCTTTCTTTAGGTACTGTGCTTTGTTAGTGATGGTCATTGAGAGGGGAGGAAGGGTGTACTTCATGGTATGCTTCGTAAAAGAGTGCTTGACAATCTGTGAGATATGCCCATCGTGTACGAAGACTAAAGCGACGAGCGCCCTTTGGTTCTCTTATAAGCGGGATATCCGGTGGATAAGGAACACTGATAAGCTTCTCAATCACATAAATCGCGATAACCCCAATGACAACAATTGAGGCAATTCCCAGCGGACTCGTCACGCTGGGAAGACAAGCCAACAGGCCCCACTCAGCACTGGACGACATCTTGAGAGAAATGAAGAACGGCTTAGCTGCCAACATGCAGCGAGGGGCCTGCTGTATTTAATCCATCGTATGCCACTGGTGCAGGTGACGGCTGTGCATAAGCGCCTAAGCGCGGCACGGAATTCCGTTCCATGATCAAAGACTGAAGAAATGCGCTTAAGAGGCACGGTTATGAGTGAAGATCCTTGTAGATTTGTAGATAGTGGTTTTACTACGCGGTAGTGCTGACGGCTAAGGTATGATGACAAGAACTTGGCGGTTAGGTCAACGACCCAAGAGATTCCAGAGAAGGTGATTATAAATTCAGACTATATCATCACAAAACTAACTCAATTATCATAAGTTAAATCAATATCTTCTACAGGCCTATTGAATTGCTTGTTGTGTCTGCGTGGTCGCATCCCGTCCCTCCTTCGAAGGTTGGGAAACGCCATCTTGTTGTCTGACAGGAACTTATTCGGCGCATCGACCCCAAGATCCATTGTAAGCACTTGCTCACGCCTGATTCGAGAGTGCCTGGATGCTCGAACCAGTGAATTCCGCAAGCAGAACTTCATGTGCCACACCTTTTGTAAACGAGTACGAATATCGCTGCGTTTTACCAAAAACGCTTCACAAGTCAGTTGGCTGGAGGTTTCTACGTGACTTATCGCACAAACAACAAAGTGGGACAATAGACTGTCTGGTAGAACAGGGTGAGACAATTAACAAGCCACAGAGATTACAGAAACAAGTACAATAGTACCTCTTATAGACAAAACGCTTATACACATACGTACCAAGCTCATAACCTCAGTTTCCATCTCCCAAGAGCCTCATTTCACGATCCAGGGTAGCTCTATCTCCACATCCCATAAGGCCAGGGTGTCCCTGAAAACCCACTGAATTTATTAACCCCTCTGCCCCTCCACGAGCCCATCTCCCTCCACCACCGCATAAAATTTTCCTCTCTAGCACTAAGCTGTCCCGTCCACGGCCATGAATCGCGATACCAGCATCATCTTCAACAAACAAGATTGAGCCCGGTTAGCTCAATCGGTAGAGCGTGAGACTCTTACGAGTACGCGATCTCAAGGTTGCGGGTTCGACCCCCGCATCGGGCTATTCCTATAAAAATAATTTTTTTGCTGTTCTTCTTAATGTTCTGTGCGTGAGACTTTTGTATTGTAGAGAGTGAGTTAGAAGTGTAATTCTTTTTGTCGTGAATGCTCGGTTATCTGAGCGTGATACCCCTCCGTCGGAAGAGTGGGGCCGAAAAAGGGCGGCTCTTATCAGTTGATCACTCCCTTTCTACATCGCCATCATCTGCAAGACATCCCTCATTGAAACACTCGCTACCTGTGATACGCTCAAACGATAAGAGCAAGTTTGCAATCATGGCGAGCGATAAACCATATAAGCCTGCTCTTATTATAGTCGACTTTCAAGAAGACTTCTGCCCGCCTGTGAGTATCTCTTACATTGTTGGTCCATGGTGAGGAATGAATTGGCAATGGCTTCAAGTGAAGCCATGTGGATATTCTGCAGGAATGTTTCGAAGCCAAGACATGAGTATGTTGAAAGCTCGAGCGTGAGTTGCGCGCAATCTGGACATGCACGATGCTGGGGACCATATCTCACGGCTTAAAACGCTTGCTGTGAGATCATCATGTCGGTATAAGTGTACCGAACCACGCCTTCTCATTAATCACTGCCTCTATTCACCTCCCATCTCACTCAAACACAGCTAACACTTCCAGTCCGGCTCCCTCGCCGTCCCTTCAGGCCGCACAATCGCCTCCCCAATAAACCACCTAACAACCCTCCCCTTCCCCCTCATCCTCGCAACAAAAGACTTCCACCCACCCTCCCACATATCCTTCGCCTCAAACCACTCCTCCTCAACACCATACACATCCACCACCAAAATCCAGCACCCTCACGATCCTTCCCGGAGCTACACAACAACCTTATGGCCAACACACTGCGTCCAAGGCACACCGGGGTGTGAGCTTGTACCGGAGCTAGATGTCTCGCGTGTTCATGCTGTTATTGAAAAGGGCCAGGATGAGCGCGTGGAGATGTATAGTGCGTTTTATGATCCGTTTAGGGTGAGTGACAGTGGACTTGCGGGAATGTTGAGTGAACAGGGTGTCACAGATGTATTTGTGGTTGGGTTGGCAGCGGATTTTTGTGTCAAAGCTACGGCGGAGGATGCGCTGCAGGAGGGTTATACGACGTGGATTGTGAACGAAGCGACAAAGCCAGTCATGCCTGATAAGTGGGAAGAATGCAAGAAAGACATGGGGGACAAGGGTATCAAGTTCACGTCCATTGATGGAGATGCAGTGGCAAGAGTAAAGGCATATGCATGATTTAACAAAAAAAGGATTAAAATTGAATTGCGAAGTGGTACTTTAACATAACTACCATCTTCAATATTGCCATCCTTCGACGGCTGTATATGTATGTATGGATGCTTTCATCTTTCCAGAATGTCCAATGCAAAAACTCCATGCTGTGTGTCCATCCACCCCATCCCAGACCATGTGTGTAGTGTGTCATACATGTTCTCGTCTATGTAAACTTTTTTATCATCCGCTCGCCTCTACTCCTTCAAATGCAAAGTATTCGTTTATCGCTTTGACCTCTGAATAGCAGCGGCGCTCATCGATGTTGTCGACGCTGAACGCTCCTGAGCATTGGTCATGGCCAAGGAGACGGGTGTCATGGGAGGAGCGGGGGTGGTGCTGCGAGAGGGAGCTGCACTTCGGTTGTGCTGCATGTGAGCCCGGACGAGATGACCAGCGGCCAGGGCACTGCAGAGAGAAAGCTCGCCGGCAAGGACAGCTGCACCGATGATGCGGGCGAGACGGCGGGCGTTGTCTCCGGGGTTAGTGGGGTGAGAGCCTCGGACACCAAGGATATCAAGCATGGCGCTCTGAGGCTCGAGGATAGTACCGCCACCGAGAGTTCCGACCTCAAGCGAGGGCATAGAGACGGAGATCTGAAGAGCTCCATTGAGGCTGTAAACGTTAGCATGTGTTCGGCTTGATATCTGGGACAAACTTACTTCTTCATGATGGTGATACAGTTGGCGCTCTCAACAACCTGAGCAGGGTCCTGACCGGTGGCCAGGAAAATAGCAGCGACGATGTTGGCAGCATGAGCGTTGAAACCACCCACTGAACCAGCCATAGCAGAACCAATCAAATTCTTAGCAACGTTAAGCTCAACGAGAGAGTCAACATCGCTCTTGAGAACGCTGCGAACAACCTCGCCAGGGATGATGGCCTCAGCAACAACACCCTTACCACGTCCGTCGATCCAGTTGAGAGCCGCGGCCTTCTTATCCGTACAGTAGTTACCAGAGACAGAGATGATCTGCATGTCGTCGAACCCTCCATCGTTGGCCATGACACTGAGAGCATGCTCGACACCCTTGGAAATCATGTTCATACCCATAGCGTCACCGGTAGTGGTCTTGAATCGAATATACAGGTTGGTACCAGCAAGAGCGGTCTTCATGGACTGGAGACGGGCAAAGCGACTGGTAGAGTTGAAAGCCTTCTTCATCATATCCTGACCAACCTCAGAGTCAAGCCAGAGCTTGGCAGCACCAGCGCGCTCAAGTGTCTCGAAAGCAACACAAGGACCACGAGTCATACCATCCGCAGTGAGAACAGTAATAGCACCGCCACCAGAGTTGATAGCCTTGCAACCTCGACTGGCACTGGCAACCAAGACACCCTCAGTGGTAGCCATGGGGATGAAGTAGCTCTGTCCATCGATGACGAGAGGACCAGCAACACCGACGGGAAGAGGCATGTATCCAATGACGTTCTCACAGCATGCGCCGAAGACGCGCTCCCAGTTATAGTTCTCGTAAGGTAGCTTGGATCGGTCGAGCGAGTGGGTAACGTCGGTGGTGGCCTTGTTGCGGGCGATGATGCTTCGTCGAATCTTAACAGCGCGGGTGAAGTCACCGAGGGTCTTCTCAAGAGCGTAACCAGGAATCTTGCCACGCATAGAGAGAGAAATAACCTCCTCGTCGGTCATCTCGCGGACGCGCTTCTCGGCCAAAAGCTTCTCAAGTTCTTCGTTGCTTCGGTTGGGCATGTTGGCAGGGCGAGCCTTGGTCATGTGAAGACCCTCAGCCTCGTCGTCGGTAATAGCAGGAGTGCTGGGTTGGGTTCGCATAGGAGTAGGAGGGACGTATTCGCCGAGAGGAAGAGTAGCGGAGCCGGTGTCGTTAAACTGCTGCGCACGGGCGAGCTCGTTTCGGTCGATGCTGTGCTCGGGAACATTGGGGTCCTTAATTCCCCAGCGGGCGACATTGAAGAGGTAGCCGTTAAGAGCGACGCTGAGAGCAAGGGCAATGACAATCCACTTGGACAGAACGGGGTCCTCAAGAGACTTGAGAATACCGCCAACCATGCGGCCGCCGACACCGTAGCCCTGGAAGTGGTGGTGGAAAGCATCGTTGTAGGCAGGGCTGTTGGCGGCAGAACCCAGGGCGTAGTGGATCGAAGGGTACTCGAGCTCGTACTTGATGGGAGTCAAGACAGTGACCAAGGTAGGTCGGTTATTGGCTTTGGCAGTAGCGAGGATCGCATCCAGGCCGTTGGAGGCAACCTTGAAGGGGTCGACAGAGAGAGGAGCGACAACGCCGCCCAGGCTGCTTGCCCAGGTTCGGATGGTGGACATAGAGCTGGGGTTGCGGAACGGGATCGAGCAGATGTTGACGATATTGACAAAGATGAAGCCGAGGATCATCAGAACCTTGAACTTGGGAATACTGCTGCTCTTGCGGCCGAACAGAGAGGTGTCGCCCTTGACGCGGGTCAAGGCATCATCGTCTTTGGCGACGTTCTCGGCAACACGGCGGCTGACACCATCATCCTCCAGAGCCATGCGCATATCAACATGGCGCTTGATACGATTGATCTCGAGCTTGATGCTGAGAATAGCGGTGTAGAAGGTGAAGAGGAGAATGAAGTCGAAGAACAAAGTCCAAGCGGCCAAGAAGCAGAACTGCTGAAGACCACCCTGAACACCAGAAGCAGCGCCAATGACGAGAATAACAATCTCAATAGCGTAGTCGCGGATGATCTCGAAACCCTTCTCCTTGATCGCGGCCTGGACAGCGTATTGGATCATGTTCTGCATGGAGCGCTCAGGAGATCGCTTGCCAGACTTGGAGTTCTGAGCCTGGATTCGTCGGTGCTCAATGGCGTGGGACATGACAGCGCGGGTGAGAACAATGTTCTTCTCGAAGCCAATGGTGACAACCAAGAAGGGGAGACCCTCAGACAGAAGAATGACGCTGATGGGAACACCCAGCTTGGTGGTGACCACGAGACCAAAGAGGAAGGCGAAGACGGAGGAGAACAGAGTGCAGATACCGAGCCAGAACTTGGAACCCATCTTGCGCATAGAGAGGAAGAGGGAGACAAAGGTCAGGTGCATGGCGATGTAACCAAGAAGCATGATGACAATGTCAAGAGTCTCGGCGTTCTTGAGAAGGTCGAGGAATTCGGTCCAAGCATTGCTAACCCACTGGACAACACTGTTGCGGGTGTTGACCTTGGCAGCCTTCATGATCCATGTTTTCTTCTCGCGTCCGTGCTTGGTCTCAATCTCGACGGCATCTTCGTTGGGAATTTCCTGGGCGGCGGCAAGGAACTCGGGGCCCTCAGAGTAAGGAAGAGCGTAGGCGAGGATGCTGTCCTGAGAGTAGGCGGTGAACGGGTTCTCGGTAGAGGGAAGAGACGTAATAGACAGGTTCTGAGGGATAGGCACGTGGTGAGAGCGAGGAGCAGTGCTGGAGGATTCGGCGGAGAGGCTGTCGGGGAAGACAAGAGTCAGGAGGGCAAGATGGTCGGCATCCGAGCCAGCATCGGCCACGGCGTCCTGCTCAACAGCCTTCCAATTCCAAGCGGTCTCAGGTCCTGCGCGTAGGACTCTGCTACCTTCAACGAGGGTAGACCAATCGGCCTTGCCAAGAGTAGCGCTCTCAACATCAGCGTTGAAGAAGCTGTCCTGGAGAAGGCCGACGTATGAAGTGCTCGCAAGGACGGCGACAACGACGACGGTATGGATCGGGTGAGAGCACGCGAGTCGGGAGAGGAACTGGGCGATGGGCGTAAGTCGCTTAGAAGCCCATGACGGTGTAGTTTTTTCGGTGACGGGAGCCTCGCCGCGGAAGCGCTTCGGCAGAAGAATCGAAGCCATGATTTCGGATTCGATTCGAGGATTAGGGGGGTTATTCGTCGATGTCGTTTACCACATTTAATTTTGGTCTAAGCGCAGGTGTAAGTCCGGGGAAGAAAAGATCTGGAGAAAAGGCGGGTATTTAAGTAGCCATTGGCAACACCACAACAAAGAAATGGGTGCAACGATGGAGCAGATGACGAGTGAGGGTGAGGCTTAGGCAGATAAAAATGTATTACTTACATTCCCTGAGTGACAGTCCTACTACTTCCAACTATTCGAGGCGGATGACCCAAAAACGCAGTGGGAGGTGGAGGGGCAAGGCGTTGAGGCCGAGCTGAGCTGGGGACAGCCACAGAAGAAAAAAAGGGACGAATCAAAGGAGGCGACGACCACCAACTCGACAAGGCAACAGAGAAAGGAATATTCTCTGATGTGAGAAGGGAAGCGGTTACGACGGGAGGGAGATAGAAAAAAGAGAAGGAAGAAAAAAGAGGTAAAAGGGGGTCAAGAGGGTGTGGAGGGAGATTGAGATTGATGGGATCCAAGAAGCGGGAAATGATGGAGCCCGGAAGAAAGTGGAGGGATATTCAAACTGTCGGTCGGAGGGTCGTAGGATCATAGGCAGTCTAGGCGGGAAACGACTACTCTGTTAGGGGACTCAACGTTCAACAAATGACCTAACGTAAAGATTAATACCGGTACAGTAAAGCCGAGAACTAATCTTGTTGTGGAGAAGGCTCTTGATCTCTTTTTTCCAAGGTAAAATGGCGGCGTTGTCAATGAAATTACAGAGTAGAGTCGAGACAAAAAAAGATCAAAATGCCATCACCGATTCTCGAAATCAGAGTCTGACTGGCCAATTGAACTACAAGTGCATGCGACAAACCAATCGGACTGCTTGTGTCATCACGGTACATTACCACAAGCTGCAAGATTCCGCGCTGAGCATAAGATTTGCGGATGGCTTGATGCACCGCTGGGAGTGGCCGCTGTTAGTGGCTTGCAGACACTGGTGTGGCGTATCGACCGTATGGGTTACAGGGAAGACCTTGACTTCTTCCAGGGCGATCATAATGCGAAATATTTGACCTCCAAAGAGTCAGTTGACTTCTAGAAGAATACAGCTTCTCAAGATATTGTTCTCAGCACGGGCTTGAAGCATCTTCCACCAACTGTGTTACCACAACTTCTCTTTGTCACCACCGCATGAATGCAAAGAGCCAAACGACTGTAACCATGCCACGATCTGACAGTCCAAAATGGAACCCTCTTTCACTTCCATGATGCTTGTCACTTCTTTAATCTTATCTCCCCTAGCTTCCCTTTCGTAATCGTAAAAACCGAATACGCAAATAACCACTAAATCACCAACAATGTCGTCACCAGCAATTAAATGATGATAATTACAGCCAATTTCAGTATTTATCTGGTATTACGCGTGTCTTTTCAGCTGTCCTTGGTCTTTTGATGATTTGAATCGAGGCGCAGTGACCAAGAATTGAAGGGAATTGAATAACGCGTGATCGTAAACGTAAAACGCGCCGCAGCGGGAAGGAAAGTGGAGGGAATACCCCTGATCATCCACTTTCGAGGCCAACCGAAAAATGTCTGGGCTTTTTTCTTTTCTTCGCTGTCAAATCTCCATGTCACCTCGACCCAACAAGACGTAGCATTTGCAGTGGATTGGCAATTGACACTCACACAATTATCTTTCATTCAATTCATGTTACTCACCGTACTCTATACAACTCCAATATTTCTCAAGTGAAGCTCTCACGATATCATCGCAAAATATCGCCGGTCTCATCCGCGAAGAATCCCCGTTGTACGTAAAAACTCCACATTCTTCGTAGTCTTGGCGTTTCGCCCCACTCCTTATCAATCAGTTCCTCCATGCCACCATCACCACTGAGGCTTTCACGAGCAGAATTCTCCGCGCTAGTTGAGCTTTGGTGGGGGTTACGACGTGGCAAAGCTGCGATCTCGGCTTCTAGTGTGCCTTTTGATGCTCTAGAGGTTTGATTGATAAGATTTGATGTCTTGGGCCGAGGTTCTTGAAGCTCTTGAACGGATATGCGGATGATGCCTCTTGGTGGTGACGTTGAGGAGTGACTGGTCCTTGGCTTTGACGTTGAGCCGCATTCGGCTATGATGCGCCATTATTTTCTAGTCTGAGAAATGCCGAGAGGAGTTGGACTCTTGCTTGGGGGCGGGAAGCAACCATTTGATCTGCTGAACCTGCATTTTCTGATCATTTGGACTGCCGCAACAAAGTTAGCCCTACTTACATCCGGGAATTGATACGGGCTATCATTATGCCGAGAAAGAAGCGCACTCTCTGCTCTAACAAACCTGTTTGATGGTGAAGACGTCTTGTGATCATGAGTTTGAAAGCCTGAAGGGCCAATGACCCAAGCGATGTGCTACATGTCTTCCCACCAAGCTCGTCTGTAGCCTAGCAATTGCTGTTTGACGATCACCGTCTAACATAAAGTCGCTGCATAATTAATCCGTCGTATGCTCTGAGCAAACATGAAATATTTCAAGTTGCAATATTTCAACAATCATCCGACATTGCACTCATTGACGCTGGTAACTACGGCTCAGTGCATCGGATACTACCCGGATCTGCGCAAACCACGGCACAATGATGTACAAACTTCCGCGCTTTTTCTTCACGGAGAAATGTCAAACATGCAAGAATCGTCTTTGAAATGAGACCCTTGTTGTGGTTAAACCCTGACCCGGCCGTTGAAGGTCCACCCTCCGGAAGGTTGTCTGCGGGGCCGTAGACCCTGAGGTCCGGAAGATGGATTGTCATATCATTGAATTGATGGATGCTCTTCTGTTATTTTTTCTTTCGGCAACCATTTATCTGTGTCATCCGAACAATGAAGATGTCAAATGGAGCCATCATTCTAAGAAGTCTTGTATGGAAAAGCCGGAGGTCAAGCGGCGCCGTGGCCGAGGCTTTCTTGCTGTCTCCATGCATCAAAGCTATCTCTTCCCGCTGTAAGATTTCGAACCTAAAAGGCCTATAAAAATAAGCATGTTTTAGACAACACAACTGGTCTAGGACAGGCAAGAAAACTCGGTACTGTATCCTAAATGACAAAAAGACTTAGGTAGGTTTAGTATAACTTAGTGGGCCTTTAGACCAGTCATTTTTGGCATCCTGGTTAAAGGTCAGAAGTTTTCGTGCTCTCTGAGGCACTGTTGAGTGATAGAAGCCATTTCTGGACTTAGAACTCCCCTCGCGCTACGGTAGCTCAACTGCCCACGGAGGCCGAGACCCAAGGGTGCATTGGCCATTGAGTTTTCATGATATGATCTTTGCGTAACGGTTGAGACTTCAACAAAACCATGACAATCAATGTCACAGTCAATCAATTGATGCATGAGACATCTCAAAACACAATGAGCAATAGTTCACCGCATATATAGACTGTTAATGACACAATCAACAAATTCTCAAGGACCGGCGCCTTCCGGAGTTCAATCCTTCATCCTCCGTCACAATCAGCGGCCCGCTTCCGATGGCTGTCCGGTCCACCCGGTATCACGCCAACCGAACATCGTACGATGCTCCCATATTTCATAACAGCAACATTTCATTTGTCCACGACCTGAGGCTGGGAAAAAAAAAAAAAAGTCTCAAACAAAATCTAGCAAGGGAGGCGCCAATGTACGTGATAATTCATCATATATGTGTCTCTTGTAATGGATGGACCGGGCCGTGAAAGGGTTCGTGCTGAATGAGGCCCAGCCCAGTCATAAAAATTTCGCCATTCTCTCGTGATCTCCCTTCTTCCCCAGATAAACTCGATCGATCTTGCCCTCTTCTTCTCTAGCTAAGCTAGTGAAAGCTAAACTTGTCGAAGGATAAAAAAGCAAAAGGATTCTTACCAATTACATGCGTTCCGTTCTTCGCAAGGATCTTTTCTCGCTTGCAGCGATCACGACAATCCCTGGTCTAGAGTAAGCCAAATCGAACGACATTTTGCAACTCCGGAATTGAGGATGGATGACAAACACGAAAATTCGCCCGGTGAGAACAACGGGGTTATTAGTCTCAGCAACAGTCCGGAGAGTACTAATGACGCCGATGCGAAGAGTCCTCATGTGTGGCTTGTCGGCGGCGGTATTGCATCTCTTGCCGCCGCTGTCTTTCTGATCGAAGATGCGAAGGTGCCGGGTGATCATATCCACATTCTCGAGGCATCGGCGAAAGCTGGTGGATCAATGGCGACGTTCTCGAAGCCATCATGGGACACAGGGTATCGAGTATCTGCCATTCGAAAAATGAGTCTCACTTATCATTGTTTGTATGGGATGTTGGAGAAGGTACCATCGGATATTGAGGGTGAGACACTAGCAGCCAAATTACACCGATTCAACCAAGCGAGGAAGAAATTAGGCGCATCAGGAACGAGACTAGTGAGGCAGGTTATTGACGATAATGGGAATGAGAAACCTGAAGCTGTCGATGTGAGCACAATGGGCTTGAGTGTCAAGAACCAGTGCGACTTGATGAGAGTGGTTCTCGAAACGGAGGAAGAGTTGGAGGGCCTTGAGATTCAAGCTTTATTCGAACCGGACTTCTTCGAAACCAACTTTTGGGATTTATGGTCGTCGCTCAATCGGTTTCACCCTTGGTGTAGTGCTGTTGAGTTCAGGCGGTGCCTGCATAGGATGTTGCATGAGTTTCCCAACATGGGGACACTATCTGGCGTGGAGCAGGCGCCCGAGGAGGACTTTGAGGCGATCATCAAACCTTTGTCGCAGTATTTGAAGGCGATGGATGTTGATTTCAGGCATGGTAAGTTCGGGTTATCGTTCGAAAGGATGTTGCTGACCTGTACAGGTATACAAGTTAGCGGTCTGGAGATTGAGGATATCGGTTCTGACTTTCGAGTGTCTGCCCTGAAAACATACCAAGACAACAAGCATGTCTTGATAACAACTGGGCCTGATGACATCGTACTTCTCACACTCGGCTCTCTCACATCTGGAATGGGTTACGGCACAAATAGCCAACCGCCGCCGACGATGGAGCTTCGTGATTCAGCACCACACGAGCTCGACCCCTCCTGGACCTTCTGGGATAGACTTGCGCTCGACCGCCCAAAGACATTTGGTAACCCGGAAGCATTCTTCGACCGACCTTCAAAGTCAACATGGCTCTCCTTCACTGTCACCCTTCGCGACCCAGCATTCTTCGAGCACTTACGTACCTGGACCGGCACACTAACAGGAGCTGTGCCATTAATAACCTTCCGCGACTGTCCTTGGATGCTATCCCTCACAATCCCTCAACAACCATACGTCAGAGATCAGCCCGACGATGTCTTCGTATTCTGGGGCTACGGCCTCTTCCCAGATCAACAAGGCCGCTACGTCAGAAAACCCATGCTCGAATGCACCGGCGCCGAAATCCTCACCGAGCTTCTTCACCTCATGGCCTTTCCCCTCCAACCCACCCTCGAGCGCTCCATCACTATCCCTTGTCTGATGCCGTTAATCGGAAGTCCATTCTTGACACGGAAGAAAGGCGATCGACCAAATGTTATACCCGATGGAAGTAAGAACTTGGGTTTGATGGGGCAGTTTGTTGAGATTGAGAGGGAGGTGACGTTCACGATGGAGTATTCGGTGAGGTCGGCGCAGTTGGCTGTTTATGGGCTTTTGGGGTTGGACAAGAAACCGCCTGGGGTAATGGGTGAGGATCATTCTGTTTTGACGTTGGGGATGGCGTTGAAGACGATGATGACTTAAGGGGAACTGGTCCGGACAAGGCGTAAGGAAAAGCAACAAAATGGCGTGAGGGCTGGGGCATGCTTAACTTGATCATATGTATAGTAGAATGGGACTGAAAGGTTTTTGTTTGGCACAGAGATGGATGCATGGGACTCTTCAAGTGACTGAAATAAGGTGGATGTTTGCTTCGAGTACGGCTTCATTATTCGCAGCTGGGAAAGGCAAGAAAAGCTTAGGGCCTCAATCCTAAGCAATGAAAAGGGTTTGGTAAGTTATCATAAGTTTAGGGTACTCTTTAGTAAGTTTATTTTGGCATCCTATCTTAATGTCTGAAGTTCTTGCTCCCTGGTGGCAGGCAATCTTTGTAACAATAGGTAGTCATGAACGTGAATGAATACGAGTAGGCATCAATACTGTTTGCTTATTGAGGTCTTGGGTACAATAAGTCTATTGTTACGTGTTTTTTGTGCTAGTGAGGGGGGCATATAACATCCAGCAGCATGCAACCTCGACCCCTATAAAAGGATGAGATACACTTCATCATATCCCCTATTATATCCATCTAGCACATATATTATCGCTTTCTTCACATCTATATCCCTATGTCAAGCACTATAGGTCCAAAAATGTGCCGATACTCATGCATTGGAGTAGTTTCAAACCCAGGGCCTCCTCGACAGTGCCATGCCCGGGCTAGATCCCTCTCAGGGGGTCTCAGGGGCGCATCTGGGCTCCTACCTCAAGTCGACGTCAAGCCTGAGGCTGCCTTGCCCTAGCCCTTCCGCACCTTCTGATATTCCCCCGACAACGGACCAGGCTAGCCTTACTCTTCCCATCTTGATCCTTCTTCCCCTCCCCCACCTTCAACCATCTTCATCATCAGCATTCACATCTTCCTCACCTACAAACAATCTTAATACTTCACCAAACTTTCATCCCGTTTACTACTTATCTTCCGTTCCATTCTCCACTGTCACTGAACCCTATTTCCCCACATCTTCCGCCGCCGTTGCCGTCATGGCTTCCGCGTACAACGCAGACATGCAGCACGTTGCGCAGCTCCAGCTTGACTACATCCGTGAGTGGAAGGCACAGAACCCAGAGCAGGATGTCTTGCCACCTTTCGCTCAAGACTTGATGTCTGTCCTTCCCCACTTGGAACTTGTTGCCGCTGGGGGCACGGCGTTCAACGAAGCTGCTGTCAACGCTCGAGTAAACAAAGACTTTTTTGCCGCCGAGTATGATCTTGAAGAGCTTCGCGCTACTTCTTCCTCGGTCACGACACCTACTCGCCAGGTCTATACACCTATTACCGTCGCTGCTGGCACCACAGGTAAATACCAACACACTCAGGCCATTACATCGCTGACTGACTTCCTTAGACGAGTTTCACGTAGATGGCCAGTCGGAGGACCTCGAAGGGGATGCCTAGGAGCACCATTTGACTACCTCCACTACTGCCACTATTGCGTCTTCTTCCGACTCTGCCTGTGATGTCGTGACCACCCCCCCTCATGGAACTCCTGCTGCCAGTTCTGTGACGATTGCATCTCAGAGTGGCTTCGCCCGTCTTGATGCCGCTCTTCAAGGTAACGCACCATTTTCTTGTGGTATTAAATTTCTTTACTAACGTTGTGCTCCCTCAAGACGATTGCCTCTCTGGCATCTATTCCGATGACAACGCTGGCGCTCCTCCCAAGACCCCTTCGGAGTTGGAGACTATCCACCCCAACAACAGCAAGATCGCAAAGGTCACACGCACTGCTATGGCCTTCCTCTCCCAAGCGGATGTGGGTCACATCATTGAAGCCCAGGCCCAGAGTTCCAGTCAGTCAATCTCCTCTCGAGACGCAGAACATGGGACCCCTTCAAAGGACTCGGCTACTCGCCATGTCGAAGATGTCAACATTCAGGTTGCATCCCCAGCACCAACTTCTCACCTCCACCACGATGGAGGTGATGAGGACCTCATTTCTTTTGATGAGGGTCCCTCTCCTGCCGGCCCTATCTCGGCTACTACTGGGGATGTTTTCCCTCCTAAAAGCACTGTCGCTAAGGAGGTTGAAGAGGTCGAGAGTGGCAATGTCGCGCTCGATGTCTACCCTACTACCAACCACTCTGTTGAGTCTGAGGCCGAGCTTCCGGTGCAGACCGCCGAAGGTGTCCCCTTCTCCCCCAAGGGAACTACTTCGACTCCCGATGATGAGTCCACTATCTATGTTGAGGCACAGTGCGCAACTAGGTCCATCGCCGGTGACGACACAGTTGCAACTGCAAACAGTGTTCATAAGAATGACAATGTTGTCAAGTGCTTTAAATGTGCCAATGACTGTGTTGATACTGTCATCACATGCGCTTGCAACCATCAGTATTGTTCTGATTGTCTCAATGACCTAATCAAGGCTTCAATCCACGGGTCGACTCCTTTCCCTCCTGTCTGTTGCGAACTGCCAGTCCCCGTTAACATCAACTCTTCTGTTTTCGATAAGAAAACTTCGTACGATTTCCTGTTCAAGAAATTCGGGGCGTCTGATGTGGGTGAAAAGGCTGACGTCGGTGAACCGGATGACAAGTCGCTTCCCTCTCTTCCCTCGCTTTCGGCCGAGGAGAAATCGGAGTACTCTTTCAGCGGATTTGGGTCATCACAAGAAAGCGAGAATGAGAATAAGTGTCATTTGTGTGAGAAGCCCATTGAAAATGGCTCTTGTAAGTAATATTCCATTATATCTTGTACCAATCTAACAAATCCTCTCCATAGATTGCCCTGACTGTTGCTACCAATGCAATAGTAGCAGAGCAAACTGTAAATGCCAGTGGTGGGATGACCGCCAGCGCCGTGAAAAGGGTGAAGCTATCGACAAGGCGTCATCCTTTCTGACTGCTCGACCTAACGTTGCACCCTTCCGAGGACAACGAAAGCAGTTTGGGAGGATATTCCAGCAGTACAACGGAAAACATCGTGCCGAGACCCAGAATGGGGCTTGCCAGCACCCATTGATGAGGCAAGTGAAGATGTCGGGTCGATGCTTTGACTGCCAGCATGTCCTGCCTGCCTTCTTGTGGCGATGCACACGCTGCAAGTATCCGGTTTGCAAGCAGTGTGGCAAGAAGCGGGGAATATTCTTCCGTTGATGGTTCTCTGTTGATGGTTCTCCGTCGATGTTGGAAAGGTTGTGGGGATGTATTGATGAGTTGGTGGAAATGGTGGGGTGTGTCATGTTACGACGATGATGGTGATGATGATGTGCTGGTGTTGAGAAGCAGTCGTGATGATAGCGGAAGGAATTGGTAATGATGAAGGAGGGTGGTCCAGTGTACTCTGTCATTGTCAAGAGTAAATATCGTAGTCTGTAAGATAGAGAGAATGTCGATGAGTTTTGTATTTAAGATGTTTCCCGTTTGACTGGGGACTTTTATGGTGGTGTTTTGGTAAGTTATAAAATGCCTCGCGGTGCTGAACCTGACGAAGTGTTTCTTACCTCCGTCCATGTATCTCTGGATAAACATTGTATGCATCATTGGATGTCAGTCAAAAGCAATAGGTAGGGTGATGTGGTCGCCCTCTGCCAATCCATGTGAGGCACTCTGCGTTGTCTTTGCGACAAATGAGACTTGTTTGTTGTATTGAGCATGTTTGACACCAGATTGAATGCATTTGACTAAGAAATTGTCAACAAAGTTCTTAGTAAACTGCATGTTTGTCTGATGCTACGTCCCCGTTGCCTGACAAACTTCGACACGGCCTTGCCATTACCATGAGTTTGCGCAGCAAGTGTCGCATCAGATATTGTTTTTTTTTATAGTTAGATTGGTGACAGATATTTTTATTCCCTTCTATTAGTAACGCTAGAGCTGCAGAGTTTGGTCCACGGTGGTATTTCGAGATGGTGAGAATTTCCCGGTGCTTCAATTACGACTTGCTCAGCCTTGGTAGGCATCCACCGAGTGGGAGCCGTGTACTGTATATTGTCCTTCAAAGAGCGCTTTCTGGGGCTTTCTAGACATAAATATCACGAAAACTTGGATTAATATTTTTGTCTTTTACATTAATAGGTGCTGTAGTTGTGCTTCTGCATAAAGTCTATGCATACCTAAAGGGCGTAACCTCTGTATCTGTAATTCAACATCTCCAATCGCCCAAGTCAGCGAACACTTGGATGAGCTTTAGATAATTACAGCACCGACACGACATAAGTTTGAGCTACCGAGTTACATGTTTTGTATCTTGATTTCAGGTATCAAGTGTACAGCTTCGGGGCACCCTCGCAGTCGACCATGCTGAATCTGTTGAGCATTTGTGCATCCTTATTTCACCACAACACCATACGAATAGAAGTTTCCTATCATTATATTCATACAGCGACTGTTGCCTTCCTAAAGGTCTTGACAAGACTTTTACAAAACTCCGCTGGGTGTGACGTCAATATGTTCTGAGCAGCTTCTTAACAATCCCATCCAGAATCCTTCTGTCACCCATGCATGTTCCAAACAAATATCTTACAATGCTCAACACTCCTCCGAGTCTGTATGGAACCTAAACTTCCACTCTACTCATTGTAATGATGCCGGAGGAGGCGGCGGCGGAAGAGCAACAGGTTGGTGCTACTGAGGAGCCAAATGATTGTCCCCCCATTCATCACATGCGCATCCCCCCATTCCCTACCGCAGATGTAGCAGAACTCATGACCGCAGGAACACTCTACGAGAAATAAGTCAGTAAATGTGAAAGGGGGCTGTTGGATTAGTTTAGAGACTTACCCATGTAGATGCAACCAAGGGTCAACTCGATGAGGTGGCCGCACCGTCCACATTGCTTCCAACCTTCTTCCTCCGCGAGAGCCAAGACCTGATCTCTCGCGACCTGCTGCTCACACGCGCCGCTGTGCTCTTTGCTCTTGCACTTGGCGCAAGTGACCTCGAAGCAGGAACTGCACTGCTCCTCGTCCTTGTAGCACGGCTCACCAGACTCCGAAAGGTTCTTGGATGGAATAAACTTGAGGCATTGAGGATTGCTGCAATAGGTCTTATCCTTCGTTTTATACTCAACCATCTTCTCATGATACTGCTGTACCAGATTCTGTGGTAGGAACCGTTCGCTGGCTTTGAGAGGGATCTCTTCGCCGCAGCATTTGGGCGGGAAGAGAGATTCTGTCTTCAGAGATGCCTCGAGGTGTTCAATGAGGCACGTGTGGCAGAATGAGTGCCAGCATGGTGTTCTCAGGATTGTCATTATTGGGAACGTTTCGCGACAGGCGTCACATTCTTTCGTTCCTGGGTGAGATGTTTGTGTGGCAGGGTCTTCGAGGGCGATGAGTTGGTGGTCCTGCTGCTCTGTCTCTTCTTCATGTCCGAAGTCTGATAGCCCATCAGAAAGGTCATCAAGCATATCACGAAGATCCTCGTCGGCTTCGTCGTCAAGGTTCATGTCGTCGTCTGACATGTCGTCTTGGTCGTCTGGTTCCTCAGTGAGCTGACGCTCCTCCACGTCTGCTTCAGGTTCGAAGTCTGATACTCCATCAGACAGGTCGTCAAGATCACCAACAATCCCATCGTTCATTTCCTCGTCTTCATTCATTCCCTCGTCTGATATGTTATCGTCGCCTTCTGGTTCCCCATTGAGCTGACGCTCAAGTGCCTGCGCGTGCTGACGATCTCGCTGGTCTCCTGCTTCAGATGCGAGGATCGTTTCTATGATAGCCACATCGTGCTCATTTGAGACCTCCCGGTCTTGATGTGCGTTCATGGCGGATATTGATAGGAAGTGAAAGCAAGAGAGGGCGGAGGATGACGGGGAGAAACGACCATTGCCCAACAGATGTTTTTACAAGCTATAGGAGTCGAATAAGAAGACAAATAGGTGTTGCTTGGTGGTCTACGAAGCTCCCAGGCAGCTGGCTCGCAGTGCTAAACGTGAATTACCCTCCAGACTTCTTGTACCAAAGCTAATGATGGACACATCACTTCAACATATTTGAAGAACTCTATTTAATGATCATACTTTGGCAAGCTTTATTGATAAAGATTTCTATCAATTTTAAGTGCCCGTGACGTCTGATATCCAAGTCCTTGCAATACGCAGCTTACGACCTCTTGGAGCTTCTTTTGTGAGCTTTAGGGGCTTCACTCAGCACTGACATTGGGGCCTCAATGGACGAGGAGACGATTCCATATAATAGTATGAGTATCTACCAAGTTCTGACCTCTTTCTATGCTTACTGTCTATTCTCTGCTTTCGATAGTCTCCTCCGACAGCGCTGGGGACTTGACTGCGATGAGGAGGGGCCGTAAGGGATAGCATAAAACAGAGCATAAAACTGAGGACTTAAGGTCCCAAGTGACACAAAGGCTTAGGTAAGTTTAGGATAATTTAGGATTAATTTAGCTGACTCTTTGACTAGTAGCTTAGTTTGGATCTCCAGTGTAAAGGACTCAGCTCTCCCAGCGCCTCGACGATGCCCAAGCGACAAACAACACATCAACCTTCAATCACTCCAACAAGGAACCTTCGACTTTGGCGCAAGAACACCAACGCACTTCCAGACATCGAAAGGATCAGGGTTTGTGGGAGCAGTGGTAACCAAGGGATCACCACTGAGGTATTCAGCAAATCCGCATGAAGTACCAAGAATACACCTTACATTGTCCACCGTAACCGACATGACATTGGGCTGGATATCAACCTCAACCAGATCCTCCTCCCCATAGCTGTAGAACACATTTCGCTCCTTCATCTTCTTCTCCTCCTCGGCATCTTCTTCCGTCTTGCATGTGTGGCACGGTTTATGTTCGTAATCGATGAGCCAGAGTCGTAGCTTCAGCACCCGCATGACGCAGAGGTAGAGGAGGAGCAGGAAGTGTCCTCTTGGGTTGTTACTGATTCTTTGGAGGGACAGGGTCGTGGGATTGGGGTCGTTTCGGGGGAGGCCATCGACCCAGTTACTGTCGTAGACGAAGCCGATGTTTTCGATGATGGGAGAGCCAGTGCTTGTCGCGGAGATGGCGTTTTCTTGAAAGAATTTGATTGCGTTTTGTTCTTGTGCGTGGATTGTGGCCTGGGGTACAATTGTGTGCATCCATCGTTCATCATGGATGATGAAAAGATCTCTCGCCGGGTGGGTCGCGACAATGTTAAAGAACATATCGTCTATGTTGATAACCGAAGCGAAATCTTTATACCACTGGTATCTACCAAGTCCTTGGCCACTGCCTTTCTCCAACCTGTTTTCCTCCTGCCAAGCCCTCTCAATCTTCAGCGGCGAACACCTCGATAGGGGTCTGACGTTCAAGTCCTTCACGACAGCCTTCTTCAATCCACGCCATTCATTCTTCCTGAATCGCCGGCTTATGACCCATCGAGACTCAGCACAAGCAGTCCACATCCCGTAGTCCCAATGAAACGCCGATTTCATCTCTTCGGGGCATTTTGACATGGCGTCGAGGACGGTTGTCATCTTCCCAGGCTCCAGTTCCACGGTGACTTCCGAGCGACGACGACACGAGCAATTCCTCCCCCCATATATCTTGGGACTTTTGTGGCCAACGACAATCGTCTCGTACGACCACTCATGCTCAGCTTCCCAGCTCTCGACTCGAAAGCTATGCACCGCATTGTAATTCTTCGACGGCCGCGGACGAAGTGATGCCTCCCAGATCAAGAGTCGGACATCGCGGGGCAGATCTGGAAATTTGTGAAAGTATGGATCCGGCTCTTTCAGAGCAGCCGGCAAGTAGTAGGATTCCATGGCTGAGCCAGTGAGCGTATGGTTTCCATGAGCAGAGCCGGCGGAGGTGATGAAGTTGGGAGAAATTTGGTTTGGCCATGGTGAGGGGAATAATATGTGCAAGTGGCGATGTGTTCTTTATCGAGGGCTGGGAGTCTATTTTGCGCATGAAAGTCAAAGTTGGGACTTTGTTGATTGTGGTGGTGAATAGGATTGGTTGTTTGGTAAAGTTTGATAGAGTTGAGGCTGTTGGCGATTGATGCTGAGGGGTTGGAAATCGAGGATGGCGGAAGCCTCATTTTTCTAGCCTAGATAACATGGGACCAATAGCAAACTGGAACTGAATATAAAACCGTAAATCCCTTTCACTATTCCTATCAAGTAGCTTTTTTCTTTAACTCATAACTCCCCTCGTGCAGAGGAGGGTAAATTCCTCTTCCTTACCTTGGTAAGCTCCAGGAGCAGAAGACTTGAGACCTTTGGTCCCAAGGGACGAAAATCACGACATACCTAACCGGCAGCTTCCCTAAAGTTCATCCTAAACTTGCCTAAGGGCTTTCTTCGTTTAGGATAGAGGTCTCAGGTTTTCAAACTTCCCCTCTCTTCGGTATGCTGTTCAGGATTGTGTTGAGAGGGAGATGTGAGGAGGAGAAAGGTGAACGTAATGCATGCCAGGAAATGAGGCCAAGCCATTTCTAGATACAGAGACCCAGTGAGAAATGTCAGGGCAGACACAAAGGTACAGGCAGCAGGGTTTTGTCATCCCGAGTTTGTACGGAAGACAGCAGTTAAGCAAACAGTTGAACAAAAGAGAACCTAAATAATATGGAATTATCGCAAACTCTGTATTATAAATCTCTCTTTGCAACAACCATAATATCTCTCGGTTGAATCTTTACCCACGCGAAGCAAAGTCTATGGTTTGAGTGATATCCATCTCCCCCTGGTCAGTAACAGAATAACTTCATCCCCAACGGATTTCAAGCCCAACAGGGCTGCAGCAATCACAGATCAAACACGATAAACTTCGTCTGATCTGTTGATTAACTGCACGAAATAGCAAGGGATGCTCCTGTGCCTTGGCCATAGCTCCTTTTCAAGTTTGTCTTCGTAGTCAGAACATTCTCGTCAGGCTCTGTTCCGGAACCCCTATTCCGGAAACCTTGATTCAGCCTTTTTTCTCACCTCGCAAGGCCGTCCCTAATCCGGCAGCTGCTGTTCCTGCATATGAAAAGGAGGTGCTAAGAACTTGATTTGGTAGTACTGTAACTGGCGTCAAGACTTGCTTGACCCATCTTGCCGAGCCCGCGAGCAGTCAGTGATGGGACTTCGGCACGCTATTGGAGGGATGATCTTGCAGTTGAGGCTGCAAGATTCCTCGATTAGGTTCTATCGGCTTCCAAGAACTTCATTCACCATTGAGACACAAGGCTTGTGTCACAACTGTTGGTCCAGATCAAAACTCTATCTTGGAAATACCTGGTTCGGTTTAACTAATACAGCATGACTTTTCTACCGAGTTCCCCGACATAACCGTTTTATTTCTTGGCGTTAGATCGAAACAGGATTAGGAGGCTCTTTTCTGCATCTTTCACCGGTAATAACATATCAGAGTGACAGATCAACTATACCTATCAGGTATTTTCCTCCGATGTCATTGTGTGTTGGTCAAGTCGGAAGACCCGACGTTGAGGTTAAACTTTATCTGCTCAGACCATGTCTCAACTGACAGGGATCAAGATGTGACCGGCGGGATAATGACCGCATAAGCGGGACCCCCTAAACGGGCATATCCGAGTGAAAATCCTGAGTCGATCACCACGATTCATCACAGAACCGAGGACAAAATCCTTGGTTATAGCCGAAACGTCACTATGCTATGACTTTAAATTCTCTGACCCATAAGTCATCTGGATATCCGAGCTGAAAACAAGGGTTTGCGATATTTGGATCTGCAATACGTGGGGAATTCGTAAACCTGTGGTCTAGACTCGACCCCCCTGTATAGGCTGTGCTCCCGATAAAGCATTCATTGGCTGTCAATGAAATGCAACGAGACCCTTACAGCGAATCTAAATTTCCGCCCTTCTCTTCATCGTGAATTTCTTCAGTTGAGAAAGCCACATCGGCTCATTCGCCAAGAAAGCGATGCGATAAATGATTGCCGATGTAGGAGGACAGAATAGGAAATTCGAGTGATCACCTCACCTCCACTGGACTCTGGAGATAGGGCACTCCGGGTTGACGGGTCCCTAAAAGTTGGGCTTACTGCGCCGCAATGATCGCTACAAGACTCCCTGTCCTCTCCAATGCCGTCTTTCCAGAGGTAGCCCACCCACTTTTTGTTCACCCGAAGGACACGGACACAGACAAACATCCCACTTTCAACGTCACCCCGACGACTTCATCTCCATCATCTCTGCCTCACTTTGTAGATCTAGAGTGTCTCTCACCTCGCAGCGGAACGATATATCATCCATGTCTGTGATCTTGACCCTCACCAGCTTCGTTGCGAGGTAACGAACGATGCGGCGACGCATTTTTATCGTTATCTCGAAGCTAATCTGAGCCTGCTCCATTCTCTATCCATTGATCTTCATTCGCGCCGTCGACATGGCCGCCAATTGGCATTCTCTCATCGCGAGAGCGTTTGAGCTACCAGTGGTAAGTTAAGTTTTCGTCAACTTTAACTCTAATTGCACCTCAAGTGGCTGATCGGTATCTAGGAGGGCGATGACTCTCGGGTTGGTTCTACGCGAGATGGTTCCAGTGGTGGCACTCTAAGCTCCAACAATGCTTCAAAATCGTCATCGCTACAATCTCTTGGTGGAACATTTATACCCGTCATCATTTACTGCGTGATTTGCATCTTATTCTTCTCGGTTTTTCGCGTTAAATGTCATCGAGTCTATTCTCCTCGAGCGATACCCAGCTTGCGTTCCCCTCAGTAAGCAGCAAATATTTCAGCTCTCGATCATTGCTGACAGCCTTGTAGCACGCCTATACCGCCACTTCCCAATGGCTGGCTCAACTGGATCAAGCCATTCTTCAAAACTCCAGATACTTTCGTGCTTAATCATGGCTCTCTTGACGGATTCTTCTTTCTGCGATACCTCAAGGTCTTGCGAAACACGTTCCTTGTGGGCATGCTGATTGCTTGGCCGATTCTCTTTCCTGTCCACCTTACTGGAGGCAAGAAACTCACCCAATTGGACATGTTGACAATTGGTATGATTGAGAACAAAAAACGCATGTTTGCCCATGTCGCTGTTGCTTATTTGTTCTTTGGTAAGTGCTTAACTTACAGCGCTCAATGGCACTACTAATTGATCAGGTTTTATTCTCTTCACCGTTGTTCGAGAGTGCTTCTACTATGTCGGCATTCGTCAAGCTTATCTCTCGTCTCCTCACTATGCCAAGCGGCTATCATCCAGGACAGTACTCATCACTTCTATCCCTGACCGATACCTCGACGAAGCTCGGCTGCGGAAACTCTATGGCGACTCTGTAAAACGAGTCTGGATCCCACGAACTGGCAAGGCTCTTGTCAAATTGGTGGAGGAAAGAGAACAAACGGCGATGCGACTGGAAAAGGCAGAGATTGCACTCATCAAAAAGGCAAACATGGCACGAAAGAAGCAACTCAGCAAGAATCCACCATCGACTGTATCCTCCGCCGAACCATGCGCCGAAGCATCCTCTGGAGATTCAAGTTCTTCATGGAGGACTGAACCCAGCAGCGAGGAGCCTCGCACAGGGACTCCGCGACGTGTCGAGACATCGGAAACTCACGTACAAGAGAACGAGCAGGGAGGAATCCAGGAGCACAAGTCTACTACTGAAGTATCCGAAAGAACTAGAACCATTCACAACAACCACGATATACTCGAAAAGTCCGCCGAGGACCCCGAATATGTCCACCCATACGGTCTTAACCCAAATCTCCCCGATGTACGAGGATCCGTCGCCGCTCAATGGCTTTCCGTAACAGCCAGACCCCACCATCGCCCACTGCACAACTTTTTTCGACGAGTCGACACTATTCGATGGTGTCGCATGAAACTGAAGGAACTGAACCTCGAGATCTTCAAGCTTCGACGCCAGGTTCGCCGTGGCGATGGACAGACACTTCCTGCTGCATTCATCGAGTTCGACACGCAGGAAGCTGCACAAGCTGCTCACCAAGTCGTCGCTCATCATCGTCCTCTTCAGCTCGCACCTCGTCTTTTAGGCGTTCGACCAAATGAGGTAGTCTGGAGTGCCCTTCGAATGCGTTGGTGGGAGCGCATCATTCGGCGTTTGCTCATCATGGCACTCATTGCCGTTGCGATCATATTTTGGTCTATCCCATCTGCCATGATCGGTATCGTGTCCAACATCAAATTCTTGAGTGGCATCGTGTTCCTTAAATGGATCAAGCTATTGCCCAGTCCTATCCTTGGCTTCCTGCAAGGTTTTATCCCTGCCATCGCTCTGTCGTTCTGGATGTCGCTTGTCCCGGCGATGTTGAGATGTAAGTTTATTCCCACGCCCTCATTACCGTCTACTAACTTCCCTAGTCTGTGGTGTCCAAGCAGGGATTCCCTCTTTGGTACTGGTCGAGTTGTTCACCCAAAAGGTCTATTTTGCTTTCCAAGTAGTACAAGTCTTTTTGATCACGACGTTAACATCGGCCGCTTCGGCTACGACCATGCAAATCATCCAGCAACCGATGTCGACACCCAGTCTCCTCGCCACAAACCTCCCCAAGGCGTCAAACTTCTACCTTTCTTACATCCTTGTCCAGTGTTTGGCCATTGGAGCTACCGGTCTTCTACACATCTTCGAGCTGATCCGACATCACGCATTCGGTAGAGTCGTGCAGAACCCAAGGACTCGCTTCAATGTTTGGTACAATCTTCGTCCTCCCCGCTGGGGCGGCATCTTTCCCATCTATACAAACATGGCGTGCATTGGTAAGCCGTACGACAAACCATCCCACTTCTTCTGCTAACGTGCCTAGCCTTCTCTTACACAGTTATTGCTCCTTTGATCCTCCTCTTCGCATGCGCCGGAATGGCCTTTACGCGCCTCATCTACCGATACAACATTCTTTACGTATTCGACTCGGAAATGGATAGCATGGGCTTGTTCTACCCCACCGCCCTTATGCAGCTCATTACTGGACTCTACTTGGCCGAAATCTGCATGATTGGTCTCTTTGCCATCAATTTCGCCTTCCCGCCTATGGTGTTGATGCTCATCTTCCTTATCTTCACCGTCATTGTGCACATGTCGTTACGAGACTCCATCTCGCCTCTGCTTCAGAATCTTCCACAGACATTGGCGTTAGAGGAAGAACTACAGGAGAAGGAGAAGGCAGAAGCGGAGGCAAAGCTTCAGGCAGCCGCGGAATCGGGAGAAGCCAATGGAGGAACTGCTGCCAGCTACTTCGATACGGAACAGAACTTTGGAGAAGAAGAGTTCGAGGAGGCGCCGACAGATGACGAATACGATCAACTTCACGAGGGAACACAAAACTCGAGGGCCGTTGAGGGTGCAGGTGGTCTCAGACTCATGGCAACTGAGTGGATTAAGTCAAGTACAAAGGAGCAATTGAAGAAGGAGGTACAGGAGTCGGGAGTCAAGAAGTTCTTGGACAGATGGATTCTCCCTGGCGATAGGTCGAATCCGGATCAACCGCCGTCCTTCATCCAGCGATTCTTCCACCCCGAGATCTATGAAGACTTCATCGCCTTGCGAAAACTAATTCCCTTCGAAGAACTTGCCGACGCCGATTACGCTGGAGACGAGAAGCTATCTAATTACTGGCCTCCCGAGCTCTGGATGCCAAAGCCCGTCCTATGGATCCCTCGCGACGAAGGCCGCGTCAGTCGACAAGAAGTTGCGCACACGAGAAAGATCACGCCGATCACAGATGTCGGAGCATCATTGGACGAGAAGGGATTGGTCGTTGTTGATGTTGAGGCTGCGCCGTTTCCTAGGATGAGACTGGTGCATTGAGCGAGTATGATATACGATAGATCTTGCTATGATACCCTCTTTTGCATATGAGCGTTGGATAATATTGCAGTTTAATGCATTTACAATACTGACGATTTTGTCGTTTCTGTTCGGGGTGTGCTGGTGACTTCGCCGTAGTATGCTTTGTCGTTGGGTTCGCGGCCGAGAAAATTGGTGAGGCTTTTGAGTTCCGGTTGACTTCCTCCTGGTTGAAGCACAAGCTCGCGATATCGCAGACCTGTCGCTTTGTCCATCGGATCAGTTTTGAAGTGGCTAACCCATAAGTCCGTCGCGTACACCTTTGATCTACGACTCATTAGCAACCACCCGCGGCTCTCGTCGTGGCGACTTACAAGGCATAGGTAAAATACGCAGCATCATACGCCCTAAACGGATGCGCAAACGACGCCTGTCCAATACTATCCGCCCTTCCCAGCCCCATGATCTCAGTCTTACTCTCATTCCACAACCTCGTCGTATCAACAGCCCTTCCCTCCTCAGCATTATGAATCGTAAGATCAAACAACGCTAGAAACACTTGATACAGCATCGCATGCGCACCATTGACATGTTTTGTCTTCGCTATATCCAGGGCTAACCTCTCCGGTAATATCTCATCCGGTCTTTCGCCCTCGTTCTTAGCTTTCCAGAAGGTTAGGTACTCGGGGGAGAGGTAGGAGTAGTGTTTTCCAAGGCGTTGAAGAACGGAGGGAACCCATATCCAGTTCTCGAGAAGAATACTGGGAATTTCGACGAAATCGCGCGCACAGCCGTGTTGGTGTTTGGTGTGTGTTACGAGTTTGTGGATTGCGTGACCGAGTTCGTGAAACATTGTTTTTAACTCGGAGTGTAAGAGGAGAGTTGGTTGGGAGGGCGTGTGGAGGAGGGATGTTATTAGTGATGAAGAGGGATGATGGCGTTTGTTGTCTGATGTTACGAAGCCCTTCCCAATGTCAGTAGATAAATCCGTTCGCTATACTTGGGGGACTTACGGGTTGGATGAGAGAGCTATGCGCACCAGCATATTTCCCCTCTCGCGCATAAAGATCAAGGTACAGATATCCCAGAAACTCCCCACCTTGATCCTCAGAATTCCATGCTTCGTAGACAGTCACATCCTCCTGCCAAACAGGCGCATCAGTCTGTATAAACACCATCCCAAAGATCTCCTCAAAGATCTTCAGCATACCCTTCAAACTGTGATTGACCTCAAAATACTCCGAGATAAGAAGTGAATCAACAGAATATCTCTCCTTCTCCAGAATCCTCGCATAAAACGCCCAATCCCATGCATTCAACCTCTTCACATCATCTCCATCCTCATCAGTACCGTTATCTCTGACATAAGCCTTCTTTATCTCAAATAACGTGTTCATCTCTTCATCTGCAAGGGGTTTCAACTCTGTTCTGAGTTTATTCAGCATTTCCATGACGCTTTCGACGCTTTTTGCCATTTTATCTTGCATTTTGAGCTCGGCGTGGGTTTTGAAGCCTAGCATTCGCGCTGTGCTGTTGCGTAGTTCGACAGCGCGCTCGAGGCGTGTTACGTTTTCGGGAAACCGGCTTTCTTTCGCCATGTTGTATGTTTTGCGTGTTTGGGCGCTGGTGGTGTGTTTCATGATTGAGATCATGTGGCCCTTCTTGAAAGTTGCTTTGAGTTGTCCTTCGTCGTTGGTCTTCATTGCGTCGAGAACAGAAGCCGGTACACCATTGAGTTGCTCCCTCGTAAAGAAGATGCCCTCGTCGGATTCACTAATCGTCTTGCGTGCTGCAACGAGGACTTCGTTACGTTCCTGTACAGCAGTCTTGTATTTCTCCCTCATATCTTCATCCTCGATACCCGCCCCAGTGTTCTGATACGCTCTATGCGTCTTGAACAAAGTATACGCATCTTCCTCTCCCAGCTTCTCTTCCCCACGCTGGTATTTCTCATAAACAGCTTTAACAAGAGCAGCTATATCTCTTCTCATGAGGGCCTCAGCATTGGCTTTAAGGAGCATCTCCTCCGCTGTGCGGGATGCATCGCGGAGGTCTTTATCCTCTGATACAGAGCTGAAGAGACGAATGATGAGGGTTTGTTTAGATACCGCGTGATCATCGCTTAGTATGGGGGTGAGTAGGCTGGAGAATGTTGCTGTTGAGGGTGTGAGGGTTGATGAAAGGGTATTTTCGAGGGTGGTGGTTGATGAGATGAGGGACGATGTTTGGGAGAGGATGGCGGAGGGTGTTGCTGTGAATAATGGAGGTGCTTGGGGTGGTTTGCGAGACATTGTGTGAAGATGGCGAAGTGAAGTTTTTGAGAAGAGGAGAGGGAGTCGTTGCGGGCGGGTGAGAAGGGGTAGAAGTCTCATGGGTGATGTTGGAGATGTTGAGTTTTGGAAGCGCCAAACTGCGGGGCTGGTGTTTTGCTGAAGATCCATCAAGAAACAGGCGACGAAGCACAACTGTTCTATATTCCTTTATTTAAGTAACTAACAATTTTTAGCCAAAGATATTTTCAGGCTCAAGCTTCAATTCCAAGCATTATCATTCTTTTCTGGCACTCTCGGGTCGTAAACTCCTTGAAAGTGAGGTGAGCTGCATGCGTTTCAGCTTTCACGCCAAACACACAAAGATGGGTTGATAGCAGCCTTGAATCTACGGCGCAAACATGAACAAGGTGGATGTCCTTGTGAAGTCTTTGTGACCTCTATTATCTCTTCAAGTCACAATCTAACTCAAGCCAAACATTATTTTCCTTGCAGTGATACTGTTATCTCGGACGTTTTATGTTAATGTGTTTGGGTCGCTATTTACCCTATATTTGTACGCCATCGTGCGTTCAGTGAAATATCATAGCGCTGGATTCTATAGCCTGTATGTATCATTGAGGTGGGAATCTTATTCAAGTAGAGCTAGAAACTTGATTGCTTTCTTGTGGTCAAGTTTATTTAATGTCGTGTTTCATTCATGTCAATCGTATATAACTTCATTGTCGCCAAGATCCCGCTCCCCACAACCGCCAACACCATAGCTCATTTTACAACAACTGTACAACCAACCCAACCATTTCCAGACCTTTACTGCATAATCAAGACGTTTCTGAATCGAGGCTTTCCAGCCTGAAGACTCTCCACCGCTTCTTGTACCTTGGCAAGAGGATACCTCTCGATCATACACTTAACCCCATGAATCATGGAGAATCGAAGAGCTTCCTCGCTGTCAAGCGCATGACCACTAGGCCAACCAACAACACTTGCACCCTTCAAAACAAGCGACATTGTATCAATCTCTGCGGGACCGACGGGCGCAAGGCTGAGAAGCTTGCCCTCAGCAGCGAGGCCATTGACAAGTGGTGATACCGCCTTGGGGTTGGGTGCTGTCTGGACAATAATGGCGGCACCACCAAGCTTGGTGAGTTCTTCTGCCGGGTCGGACTTCTTGGTGTTGATATAGTGATGGGCGCCGAGTTGTTTGGCAAATTCTGCCTTATCGTCGCCTGATGAGAGAACAGCGACTTCATACCCCATCTTGTTGGCGTATTGAACAGCCAGATGGCCAAGGCCACCAAGACCCTGAACTGCAACGAGATTTCCCTGCTCAACATGCAACTTTCGAATACCATTAAAGACAGTAACGCCAGCGCAAAGAAGAGGAGCAGCCTCAGCAGCATCCATCTCCTTCGGGACACGAACAACAGCCTCCGCTCTCAAAAGCACATACTCCGCAAACCCACCATCCTGACTCACACCATTAATCGCCTTGTTATCGCACATCTGGAATTGAGCGCGCTGACACTGGCGACAAGTTCGGTCATGACCACCGTGCCAAGGTCCACCAACACGATCGCCGTTCTTAAAGTTCTCAACACCTTCTCCGACTTCGACTACATCGCCGATGATCTCATGGCCTGGGACACGGGGGAATACATCGCCCATGTGGCCGGTGCCTAGAGCTACGTCGGAGAAACAGACGCCGCAGGCGAGGACCTTGACGAGAACTTGGCCTTTGGAGGGGTGTTTGAGGGGAACGTCGCTAAGAGTCCATGATGCGTTGACTTTGTCGAGGACGCAAGCCTTATAAGTCTGAGGAAGAGAAGACATGACTGATGTTTAATTGAGTTTGTTTAATTGAGACTTCTTGATTGATTGATGAGATCGTGGTGATATTAGATTCTCAACGGAGAGAAAGCAACAACTTATATACAACAAACCCTCAACGCTCATACCTCAAAGAGCGTCTACACTAACAATGCATCAGAGCAAAAAGTGTATTTCCCTCCATTGGCTAACTCCGTTCTCCAATAAGGAAAGTTCAGCGCATCATGGCAAACGGAATAAACTCAACTATCGCAAAGATCCGAGTGTCATTGGACAATTCCCGGACTTAGGGCGTTGACAATTACATCACCAGCACTTCAGCCGTGCCGGTCTTGGTGTTGATCTCGGGCATGTGTAAAGCCGTAAATGGACATCGGATATGCAGTCATCAATTCTTCCAAAACCGATGGTCTCTGATTGGGCGGCAATTAATCCGTAGCTGAAATTATCCGAGAGCTAGAGGTCAAGCCACAGTTCAGCCACATCTGAAAAATTTCCCCCACCATCAATTCAGTTCGCGATGCGTAAAGCTTAGAGTATCGGTAGGTGAAACTTCATTAAGGAAAGATGCCTCTCGACACGTCAACATACTCATTAGCGCTCTTGCGCGTCGACGGAAGAAGATGGAACGAACTGCGTCGTCTCCATGCGCAGATCCGAACTCAAGATGCCGCGGACGGTTCATCATATCTTGAAATGGGCCATACAAAAGTCATGTGCATCGTAACCGGTCCTTCAGAGCAACAAGCTCAAAGACGTGGTGGACAACAAGCTCCTCGTGATACAGCAGCTATCAATGTCAATGTTGTGGTAGCGGGTTTTTCGAGCGTGGATCGAAAGAAGAGAGGGCGCAACGACAAGTACGTTTCTTGCTAAGCAGGAGAGTTTGGATGCTAATGGTTTAGGCGCATACAAGAGATTGAAACGACGATTGCGAATGCGTTTTCTTCGAATTTACATACACACCTGTTTCCTCACTCTTCGATAACCATCTCTCTTCACGTTCTATCACAAGACGGATCCCTCCTCGCCGCACTTCTCAACGCAACGACCCTCGCCCTCATCGACGCTGGTATTCCCATGACAGATTACATCGCCGCCTGCACAGCCGGTTCAACATCAACATACGCCGCGGGCGACGACACAGCCGATCCTCTCCTCGATCTAAACAACCAAGAAGAGCAAGAACTCCCCTTCTTGACGGTCGCGACACAAGGTGATACCGATCAGGTAGCTGTACTTGTCTGCGAGAGTCGTGTGCAAGTTAGCAGGCTGGAGGGAATGTTGGTGGTTGGTGTGGATGGGTGCAAGCAGGTGAAGCAGTTCTTGGATCAGGTTGTTAAGGATAAGGGCGCTGAGATGGTGAAGGAGGGTGCGGTGGAGAAGAATGATGCTATGGGGATGGATTTGGATGATTAGATACCATGTGCATTGGGTTATCGAATTGTTTTGGAGTTATTTGTTTGATCTGCTATATGACAGGTATGTCTTCGCTATCGAGGTTATAGTCACAGACTAATTGTAAGATATAAGGGATGCCCTTTACAGCTCCTCGTGCTTGATCTCCTCCTTGGTCTTAGGCTCGGCTTCAGACTCAGCGACAGGTTCGGCCTCGGGTTCTGGGGTCTTTGCCTTAGCCTCAGCTTGAGTCTCGGATTCAATCTCAACATCAGTCTCAACCTCAGTCTTGGCTTCCTTAGGACCGTCAGTCTCAATCTCAGGCTCAGGGTCAGTAGCCTGGGTAGACTTCTCCTCAGCAGCCTCAGTCTTCTCGACAATAACACCCTCAGGGATCTTCTTCTTGGCACCCTCGCCCATGCGAATAGCGTCGATCCAGTTCTCAACACTAGCGAGGCTAAAGTCGCCCTCGTACTGGCGCCACCAGTTTCGGCGGGTATTGATAGCGATCAGGTTAACCTCGTTCTTGAACCCAAGAGCCTTGGGAAGAGTAGAGGCAGCGTCGCTGTCGCTGGGAACAGCGATGATGGGGAATGTCTTTCGACCACCGTGGACATACTTGGTGTTGAGGTGGGAAAGCGAGTCAACTGCCTTCTCGCCAGCTTCGCCAGGAGTGAAAACAAGAACACAGGTGTGAGACTTGGGAGCAAGACACTCCTCGGCAAGCTTCTCCAGACTAGAGATAGTAGAGATAGGAATGATGGTGGGAACTGCTTCGGCAGCCTCAGTAGAAGACTCCTTTGACTCAACAGGCTCCTCCTTAGCAGCCTCGGTTGCTTTGCTCTTCTTGGCGCTCTTAGAGCTCTTGGACTCAGCCTTCTTGGGCTTTGAGCTCTTGGTGTTGCCAGTAGCGTGAACGGGGTTAGGCTCTCCAGCCTGGGAGAGGAACTTGACCATATCCTTCTTGACCATCTCACCATCGTAGACGATAGGATCCTTGCCTTCACCGGGGATGAGGACAAGAGCGGGGAACTTCTCAATGCCAAACTTCTTAACTGCAGCTGTCTCCTTATCACGGATCTGCGCCACTGAAATAACATCGAGGAAGTCAATGGCAATGCTTCGAATCAAAGCACTAGTCGTTCCCTTGGAAGTGAAGAGAATAGCCTTGGGCTTATCACCCTTGAGGAAAGAGTCAAGATCCTTGTCGCCCACACGCGTAACATGGTTGTTGATCTTGCTCATGACAGCCTCTTGAATAGCGCCTGCTGTTCGTTGACCCTGGTAGTCTTCAACAACAGGGTTACCAGCCTTCTTTCCAGGACGAACGATCTTGAGAGTTGGGAAGCCCTGAACACCCATACCACCACAGAACTGCTTGTTGGACTCCTCATCACAGTCAATGGCAGCGACTTGAGCGAGACCATCGAGGTTCTTGGCGGCCTTTTCGTAGGCAGGCTTGAGGTTCTGACAGTGGCCGCACCATGGGGCGTAGAACTCGACAATCTATGATGCGTAAGTGGCGATAGTCAATTGTGAGGAACAGAAAGGCTTACAGAAGTGTAGTTGGACTTTGCAATGAGCTTATCGTAATTGCGAGCGTTGACTTGAAGAACAGGTGAGTTCTTGGTGTAGATGGCAGCTTGAGCCTCTGGCAGAGCCGCAAGGGCAGCTGTCAAAGTCACCAAGAGAGAGGTGGGGTTAGGCATGACGATGTATCTTTCGGTACAATAAACACAAAAGAAGAAAGACAATACTTGATTGATTTGAGATAGAGGGAATGTCTCTGATAACTTCAAAGACGAAGTTATAGTTGCCTGCCTGTTGGTCCGTCAAGAACAAAGTGGCATCTTCTGGAAAAGGAAAGGAAAAAGCCACGGTGACAGACCTTCAGAAAGTGAAGCCAGGGTCTCTGATTCGACAGTTGAGCTAGAGCCACAAGTGGCGTGAGCTGATCGAATCCGGGGAACCAGTGGCTGTGTGCCGCCAAGCCCTTACGTCAATGGCCTAGGCAGACAGAAAGAGGAGGAGAGGTGGGGGTGCATGATCTCCAAGACAACTTGACTTGAGTTAACTTGGAGTTGGCATTAATTTGCGCCATCTTGACTCGACTCTCACCCTCAAACGATTACTTCTCTGAGGTTACTTGGGAATCTCCAGATAGTATCTCAACATGGCAGAACCTCTTCCAGCTGCGCTCAAAATCCCTGAAGTCAGTCGCTTCATCAATCGCGCAAATCAGCTGAGAAGCATCAAGCCCGCTATCGCATACTGGTGTAGGCAACCACAAACCTCTTCACTCGAGACCATCTCTGATAATGTTTCTCAGGCGAATACCATGCTGTGAACCAGATCGTGGGAAAGAGCTTGCACACTACCGACGACGATACCTTTGAGTTCACAAAGACACTGATCGAGCGCCTTGAGGCAACAAAGACGGAACGAGCTGATGATGATGCGATCGTCGATAACGCTGCGGGGCAAGCCTATGTTGAGCAATTCGCTCAGCAGACATTTGAAAGAGCTGAGCGCACTATGCGCGCTAACAAGGTGACGAGGTATGTCGCCTTCTCCACGTTATAAGGGCGAGACTAACAGATGTAGACAAACCGCCGACACATTCGACGCTGCCGCGACGTTCTTCGATCTCACCCGCGAATGGGGCGAGCCCGATCCCGAAGTCGTCAAGAAGATCAAATTCGCCAAATGGAACGCCGCTCGAATCCTAAAGGCCATTCGCGAGGGCAAAGATCCCAACGAGACGAACCCCAATGCTCCTGAGCCCGAACCCGAGGTTGCGCTCGATCCCTCCGATCCTGAAGTCCAACTTCTGTCTGGAGCTCCTCGCGCTTCGGTTGAGGATGCACCAGATGCTGGAGAACCTCCCAGTGTTCCTACCTTTACGGATGCGCCGCCTAGAATTCCAGATGACCCTGGATATTTCCCTCCTCAGCCAGAACACCAGCCCCAGGCGCCTGAACCATTTGTCCCGTCGCCTTTGAGTCAGAGTCCCACGCCGGGTCTATCTGGAGGTCCTCCTCCACCACCGCCTGTTGGTCTACCGCCTGCTGTGTCTCCTGTGCCAGAGCCCCCAGCACAGCCTGCGACGCAGATCCCTCCTCAGCCATCACCTCAAATCCCAACCAAGCTTCCTTCGCAATTTGCTCCCCCCCCTCCACAGCCATTCATACCGTCGGCACCTCCATCCTGGACAACAACTCCGAGCGCCCCTCATCCTGCTGCTTCGAACCCTCCACCCGTGATCCGTCAGGCCCCTGCTTCTCAACCTCAAGTACCAGCGCCTGTCCAGACTACCGGTTTTGCAACAGATCAACGGGATATCAACCAGGCACAGAAGCACGCCAAGTGGGCTATATCGGCACTTAACTTTGAAGATGTACCCACTGCGGTTCAGGAGCTGCGCAATGCACTTAGAATGCTTGGGGCTCAGTAGACAGTTTGTTAGTGTTTTGGATTCACGAACCATAGATGAAAACGATACCACGAGAGGAGATAGCATGAAAGGGCTACTATAGTGATTCATCTTATAAATATAGCTAAGGGTGTATGTGTCATCCGCTACATACCAGTATAAAAGTCCGCTTCGTAAATCTCATTTGAGCCAAAAATCTTACTCATGTAAGTCGTACACTTAGGCCAAAGCCAGCAGACCATGTGCCTCATACCCAGGATGAGGAAATCCTTCAGGATATCCTACTTTCTGAGTCTCATCTTCTTCGTCAACAGAAGTGTCCGTCCATCCTCTCTCAGGGCCCCATTCAATGGCTAGAGCAGCTTCATTCACGACGCCCATGAGGCCCTGCATCATGTCACCAGACTTCTTAACGCTGGTCCAACCGTCAAACTGGACTGTGTGAACAGATGGCAGGGCCTCCAGAACATCAGTTAGAAGATTTCGGCTGAATCCCTCGTAGAACCCATCTGAGCGACGCCAACCCTGGAAGATGTTGTCGCTAGGGTCGCACTCCACAAAGACATTCAATCGCTCAACATCAACACAGTCTGATAGTCCAAGCGCGGGGTTAACAACCCATCCCCTCGGAGGCGCATTCCATCCCGGTCCAAGTCTTAACTCCAGCGACGTAACACATTTGCGCTGCTGCGGCTTCAACCTCGCCAGCAGAGGCTTCTTGCTCTTGAAATATTTTCCAGGGTAAGTCGGAAACAATCGAAACGTCCGTGTGCTGTAAAACGCAAAAGTCGCCTCATCATGAACCTGTCTGCAAACGCGCATAAGACCTAGTTTCTTATGCACGCGCTTATAATTCTGAGGACCAAGGTCTAAAAGCTTATCGACATCGTCGAAGAAATATGTGTATATTTGAATGCGCACTTCGGCGGGTAGTGAGAGGAAGTGAAATGGTGTTTTTGGGACTCGATGTTTTGGTCGGAGAGGAATGAGGGGGACGTCAAGGGTCAAGTCGGCGATGTTGATCTTGTTGACATCTTCTTCTGTGACGGCGGGTGCAGGGTCTGCGGGGGGTGCGCTTTTGTTGGAGGGCATTACGATGCGTATTGAGCCAGCTGGGCGAGAGCTCAGCGACGGGCGAGAGGCTGAGCTCTTGCTCGATCGTCGGGCCATGTTGAGTGGTTGTGAGGACGAAGTGGCGAAGAGGAGAATTTCGACGATAAGGAAAGTTGATATGCGTAGGTTGAATCTCTAGGGATGACAATGGGCGCAGACAAATTGTCAAATCGTGAAGGGTTTCGTTTATTCTTGAGTGAGGTTTGTCATGAGGGTGGGTATCATGGTGTAGAAACAATCGATGAGAAAGCACTTTAGAAGGCGGCGTCAAATTGGAGTCTCGGGTAGCTAGTCGGAATAATCGGGGACTATTTAGATCGTGGCGAATAAGATAATCTCTTTTGCTGGAGAGAACTCTTGAGAAGACTCTCGATGTCACAGGCGAAGTGATAGAAATGAGATAAGAAATAGAAGCGGAAACAAAGTATCACAGTCAAATATCGTCTTATTGTTTGAGAATGTCATCAACTTGAATGGTCAATTCAGTGAACAAGGGTCTTTACTGGGCATCATGGAGGGGTTCATGATCGGAGCGTGACCGGAGCTACTGTCCCGATTTCACGTGAGCGATAAGAGCATATGACGCCATCGGCCTATCAAAAGCCCGTGCCACTGGACACGGCTAATCCACGGTGTCTTCCCTGAAGAAGCTCCACTTTGGCAGAACCGTGCGATTTTTTTCCACGGCCGACGACGCCATGCCATTCTACGGCGGAGTATCAGACCAACTTCGTCAAGCTGCACATCAACACCCCAGGCCATTGAAGTTCGACCCTTCACCATCGAAACCGCCAAACAACCCTTCCAGTCTTAGCGGTTTAGTTTCTCTCCTTTCGCTATGCTATCCAGAGTAGCCCAGGCTTCGCGCTTGGGCTTGATGACAGCTCGTCTGTCACGGCCCGTCGCATCTCCTTCTCTCCGAGCTCTTCCCGCCGTCGCTCCTCAATTTGCCTCGCCATGGCTCCGAACATATGCCAAGAAATCCTCCCCTCAACAAAACAAAGATTCGAAACAGAAGCCTTCTCAGGCGCAAAACGATGCTGAAAACGTTGAGAAACCTGCTGAGAATGATGTTAACAAGGCTGGCGAGAAGTCTACCGAGGCTCCGAAGGAGGGGGAACAAATACCTTTCGATAAGCTACCCGATCTGACACAGGGTATTCCTTCGACGCTATTTGAGGAGATGGGCGGTGATAAGAAGAAAGATCAGAAGCAGCTACAGGAGATGGAGGAGGCTGAATCTAGTGGTGGACGTGAACGATCGGAATATGTCTCTACGTCTGAGCGCAATCGCAAGTGGTGGACAAGATTCATGCTTATTGCGACTGCTGCCGGTGGTACTCTGAGTGTTCTATACATGGGTCGAAACTGGGAAGACACTATCGAAGCTGATCGTCACTCTGACATTCCCAACGGCCCTGGTCTTGGTTTGTGGTGGAAGCGTGCTAAGGCCCGTTTGACCGAGTCCGTCACTTACTACCAAGAGCCTGCATTCGAGAAGCTCCTCCCCGATCCCGATCCCACGTTCGAGCGTCCTTATACCCTCTGCCTGAGCTTGGACGACCTTCTCGTTCATAGCGAGTGGTCTCGTGAACATGGCTGGAGAATTGCAAAGCGACCTGGTGTGGACTACTTCATACGGTATCTTAGTCAGTACTATGAGCTGGTCCTATTCACCTCTGTGCCATTTGCTACTGGCGAGCCTATCATGAGGAAATTGGATCCTTTCCGATTAATCTTGTGGCCCCTCTACCGAGAGGCTACCAAGTTCGAGGATGGAGAGATCGTCAAGGTAAGCCTCTTTACAATCGTTGATAAACTTGCGCTAACAATTTAGGACCTCTCCTACCTTAACCGTGACTTGAAGAAGGTGATCATTATCGACAGCAACCCCAAGCACGTCCGCAACCAACCCGAGAACGCCATCATCCTTGAACCCTGGAAGGGCGACCGAAACGACAAGGAGCTCGTCAACCTCATTCCCTTCCTCGAGTACATCCACACCATGCAGTACGATGACGTCCGAAAGGTCCTCAAGTCCTTCGAAGGCAAGCACATTCCCACCGAATTCGCCCGTCGTGAAGCCATCGCCCGCAAAGAGTTCCAAGCCAAGCAGCTCGCCCACAAGCAAAAGCACGGCTCTGGCGTCGGCGCTCTAGGCAACCTCCTCGGCCTCAACCCCAGCAACATGAGCATGATGGTCTCCCCCGAAGGCGAACAAAACCCCGCCGAGGCCTTCGCACAGGGCAAGATGCTACAAGATGTCGCCCGCGAGCGCGGCCAGCGAAACTACATGGAGCTCGAGAAGCAGATCCGCGAGAACGGCGAGAAGTGGCTAAAGGAAGAAGCCGCCATGATGGAGGCAGCCCAGAAGGAAGCTATGAACAGCATGATGGGTTCGTTCTCTGGCATTTTCGGAGGCGGCAACCCACCCGAGAAGAAGGCGTGAAAGGGGGGTGCTGAGTGAGGTGGCAAGCACATCTCCACTAATTAATGTCTTGTAATTTTTTACGATAGGGGAATCTGTGTTGCAAAATACCATACTTCAGATTGGGAAGAGGTCTTATAGAAAAAGCATGGAGGGATTATGTCCTTGATGATTTGGGGCATTTGGTGTAAGAGTGAAGAGGGACTTTGTATATTAGGTGTATGCTGGGGATGGTTATGTAAAAATATGATGCTACAAGTAAAAGTTATGAGATAAGACTGAAGCAATATGTTGCCGCGTTGTCAACATCAGCGTGAAGCTATCACCAAGACATCCCGGCCCGGAACATGAACAAACTTTGACATTCACCTTTCAACACCAACCCATGCGATCGTTCTGCTGTTGCTCGGACGACTCTGTCCTTTATATTTGTCACCGCATTCTGTAAGTTAATGGAGTGATCTTCCCCTCGAAGACACACGCTCGAACGCGTCGCGTCCCCTGTGTAGAAGTATCATGAGTGGGCAACAGCGGGAAGTCAATGCCGTGAGGCTATTCACGATTCACTTCCGCCAATCAAAGCAAAGCCCCCCCAGAGCTGTATTGGTCAAAGTACAGATTATCTTGAGGGAACTCTAATGAGTCCAAGATACTGAGTTTGGTTGTGATACGTGGAGCGACTGGGGAGGATAGGCATCTGGATGATAGGTCTTTGTCTTGCCTTGAAGATACGGACCGCGAACGCCTATTGGCATATTGACATTTTGACATGGTGATGTATCGCCTCTCCAGTAAGAAAGTGTTATTGTATGTAGCCCACGAGAAACAGTCAACTCTGTTCCTCGCCCATCGTCTATAAAGGCCACACCTGCTAGGCTGCTTCCCACATCCACTCCTTTTCTTTTCTCCTACTCCATCATCATCAACATTAAGAACTTGACTCAGCAATATCTTTTCTCACCCCCTTCTGTGTGGAATTATAAGCTCTCAGCCACAGGTCTCAATTACAATCAACACACTCACCCCACCTCACCCTTCGAGATGTGCTCTTTTCTCATCCGCGACAAAGACGAGACAGCTCGTGACCAGAACAAATACAAGTATCGTCGTACCAATCAGATAACTAACCCCGCCGATGGCAAATATGTCATCCGACATGACGAAGATGCCATTAGATGCGGTCAACGTCAATTCTGGGTGGGCGGTCCTCATCCTATTACAATGAAACCAAAGACCTTCAACGACTACCCCAAGCCCGCCTTCAAGACGGTTAGCTGGAGTGGTGGTGCGAGCCCGATGCGAAAGGAATCTCCCCGAGGTACGGTTCATTACGATACCGTCAAGCCCATGTTCAAGACGGTTAACTGGAGTGGCGGGGCGAACCCGCTGCGAAAGGAATCTCCTCGCGGTACAGTCTATTACGATGTAAGTGACCAAGACTTATTGAAAAGACAATGGATGTTCGTGTGCTGATTCTTGAGAAGTAAGTGAGCTCGCTCACTTACACGGCTACGCTCTCTTGAGCCTGACGCCATTTGTGTAACATATCTGATAAGATTATGCACAGGTATCAAGGACGGGGGTTTGGGCTCTATACGGCTGGATCTGGGACTGCCTAGAGTTAAAGGTGTTTCAAGGGGGCTAGATGTGTTATTTGCTGTCTTTTAGTCACTCAACTTATTATTGTTGGCTGGTTGGACACACCATGAAACGGGGAAGATATGGCCATTGAGCCCTGGGCGATGGAATAGGGGAAGAAAATCATTTTTACCTTTGATAGGTAACATCCCACATTACACACCCCATACCTATTGCCTCAAGTGTGAATTGCACAAACGCCCGATTTGAGTGACCAAGATTATCGGCTAGAGTGGTGGCCACTAAGCTGGCAGAAATAGGGGGAACAAATGAGCAGGCGTGATAGATTAGGGCTGAGATCGTAATATCATAAGCTTGTATGATAGGGCTTATAAGTCAGAAGACTAAAGCTTGTGAATTTCAGGGTCCCTCCACGGAAGAGGGGAACGTCTCAGGGATAAAGCCCTGCTGGCCAGTGTTGACTCTATTACTGAAAATGTCTGGGCAAGCCAACAGGAGCTCGTCAAAGTTGCTGTTAAGGGCGCCCTACTAGAACCCCCCTTTGCATGGGTGTGTACGTAGGCATTTGGAAGAAGCCCGGGTTGACACTGAGATACCGCAAGCCTCACCTGTTCCAATATTCTCAAGTGAACACTTTGCAAGAATCCATCAGTCCAGGATGAAATGGCTGCTGGTCCGATCATTTGCACGCCTGAACCTTGTTGCACAGTTTATCAACTACAGAAGGAGCAATGATGAAGCAAGTTGGCCGTGGTTACCAAACGCGTCTGATTTGTTGACGGGAGAGTCACTCCAAGATAAAATATTCCCCTGCGGGCCTGTCCCTTCCACACTCACCATATTCCTATTTCAACTCCCGCCCCACTCTCCAACTTCGCCTGATCGTCAACGCACAATATAACCCGCTTTAACTACCTTACCTATCGATCAACTTACCAACATTCCTCACAATGTGCTGTGACTTCAGCTCCAAGGAGGAGAAGGCGGAGCCGAAACCGGAGCGACCGATTTCATTCATGGGTCCATATCGTGACAAGTACTATCCTGAGACTCCCCCGGAACATGCGGAGGATGTTTTCAAAGCGCGCCGGTACCAGTCGTCACTACAAAAGCGCAAGATGAGGAGCCGGACGCACATCAAGGGCCTTGAGTAAGCACTGTAATGATATTCACTTTATCAAAGAGTTGAGTTGGCTAACAGCATTCCAGGCCATTCAAGGGATATCCACTGCCCGGCGAGTTTCAGGCCCCTACCTCAGGGTCAAGAAGCTCGTCCCCCGCGCCAGTGCTGGGAAGCAAAATCCTTGCCGTAGGAAGCAAGTACCCTGCCGTACCGTTCGGAAGCAAGCGCCCTTCCATAGGGCGCTATGACAGGACCCCTGCCTACGGGTGGGGAAGTGGGTTGGGAGGCATGGTTCATCAACATCCAGCTCAAGAGTCGAAACGAAAGATGAGAGCAAGGACCCATTTCTCAGCCTAGACAGAGTTTACCTAAGCCTTGTTGTCGCTTGTTAGGATATCGACTTTTTGCAGCAACTTTACCTGCTTCTTTTTGAAGATAATACGATTTAAACCAGCTCATGTTATTTTGACCACGCTTCCTCAATCTCATAGTGTCAGCATTGGCCATTTGGGCTCTGTCCCTGAGATGTTCCCCTCTTCAATGTAGGTACCACTTGACCAACAACATCAAGCCGAAAACCCCTTAATACTCTCCACAAATAACTTAGCTACCAAAGCATGTACCTCCTTAACAGGGTGATATGAATCAAAGAA
Organism: Fusarium sp. NRRL 66894; assembly: GCA_014824365.1. Taxonomy (NCBI): domain Eukaryota; kingdom Fungi; phylum Ascomycota; class Sordariomycetes; order Hypocreales; family Nectriaceae; genus Fusarium; species Fusarium sp. NRRL 66894. Next base: position 1,856 of record JABEEQ010000574.1, on the reverse strand, counting down.
GATATGCCTCTCGGGATCACTGCATAAATGTCGTGGAACACCCTCGCTCGTATAAACGCCCGTGAGACATGCAGTCGGAGGATTAACATAGTTCTCATCGAACCCGTACGCCTCGGGATCCGAAAACAAGTCATTGAATAAAGCCTGCACGTCGATTACTGCCGTTTGGGCATACGCTGAGTATCCTGCTGCGATTTGCTCCAGACCTTTTGTCAAGGCGGGGACGTAGTCTTGCACGCTGGGAATGTTATAGGTTGAGGAGTTGTATGTTGCTGGAAAGGTCGTTGCGTTGAGATAGTTCGCTAGGATGATATTCTTTGCACCTATATTGAATCAGAATATGACTTATGAGCTTTGAAAGAAGGTCTTACCGGCTTGATATAATCTGTTGACGTTCTCGTTGATCAAACTCGTAATCTGTCCTCCAGTAATACTCGTATTGAAGAGAATATCATTGGCACCAATCCAGTGAACAAAAATATCGCCGGCCTGAGGTTTATCACAAGACAAGAATGACAGAACTTGATCTGCAGCTGAAGGCACAGGAATTGTCGATTCAGCACCTGTACCTCCAGCGACAAAGTCATTGTTCGTAGTTGCTCCACCAGTCGCGAGATTGATGAGCTCAAAACCAAGCTGCTTCGCCACTACGTCATTCCATTTCGGTCCATTCCTGGTAAAAATTAGTATATAATCTCAATTGAGGTGGGTAAAACTCACGAGAAAGAATGGTGATAGTACGCTGGATCAACAGGCCAGGTCCCATTGCTCACGACCCAAGAACCATTCCCGTTATCACTGAAACTATCACCAAAAACGATAAGCCTTGAGAACTTGGCAGGGTGATCAACGGGATACGCATGTGCCAAAAAGCTGCCGTAAAGGCCTGTTAACAAAGCGCTGAACATTTTCATGGTTGTTGAAGAAGCTGAAATTAGCTTGAAATTATTGAAGGGATGGGGTGATAGCCTCGGCAAAAAGCCACCGACGATGGAAATGTCTTGTATTCATATAAACAATATTTCTCTGCCACAATATGACGCACAAAAATTGGAAGATATGATTGGTTGCTCCGACATTGGGCCTATTGCTTATCAAGAAAATGAATCCTACGATATTTCGCCATGCAAGTTTCCGTCCAGACGAATGCTCGGGAAACTGTAGCCGGGATGTTCGGCAGTGAGATTGTTGGGATAGTTTGAGTCGATCTCATAAGCACTACGACTCGAAAAGTCCTATGTCTTACCAGTAACTTTTAAACCAGGTTGAATTTATAATATTGATGGTATGCTTCTCATCTGACTGGTATTCCGCTTTAGTTGATCGAGATGCTTCGTACGCTCACAAGAAGTTTCCATCACCCAGAAAACTAAACAACAGAGCCTCAGTCTGCTCATCCATGATCATATTCCCCGTATCAAAACTCTCCGGCGCCGTCGGCGTCCCAACATATCCCTGCGCCATAGCCTTCGAGCTCTCCCCAACCTTCCTACAAATATCAATCAACTTCCCCCTCATCTGATTAAACATAGACGGTAAATATCTCGGCGGCGTCATACCCGCCCCCTCACTCATAGCGCCCTCAATCTTGACCGCCAACCGTTCCAGCGTCGAAGTGAAATCGTGTATGCCCGTGACGAGGTTCGGATCCCAGAGGGTGGAGTGTGTAACCAATAGTCGGGAAAACATGTTTATGCAGTGTCCCATTTGGATCCAGTAGGTGTACGGCATGGAGAGGATTGTGGGTGATGTTAGGAGGAGAAAGTTTTCGATTACGGCTTTGACGGCGTTGAGGCATGATACGAGAAGATAAGAGCAGCGGAGGGCGTGGGGGGAGGGGTCGGAGGAGGGTAGGA
>JABEEQ010000569.1:0-14829 GCA_014824365.1 Fusarium sp. NRRL 66894 | reverse complement strand
ATGGGAGACGCTGCTGGAGGGAAGCTCTGCGAGGATCAACTGTATTGATGTCCAATGGGACGTGCTTCACCGACAACTACTGTAGGGCGAGCTACGAGTAGAGAGGTGCCTCTTGGGGGTAATGAGTACAGAAAACGCTCGAGCATGTATACGGCTCCGATCCAAGAGGCCTTGCAGATGGTCCGATCGAGAATCAGCACGGCAGCGATTGTAGATAGTTTAGCTCAGCACGTCCTGTGCTCCATTAGGAGACTTTTTGGGGCCTACGGCCCCCCGGACGAAAAATATACATAACATAACATACATTATTGCATTCTACTAATTTAATCTTGCAACACGCCGGGTTTAACTTTTGTAAATAAGAAAGTATTACGTTTTATACATTCTTGATATTTATATCTTTGTTTCAACTTAAAGTGTTCATTTGGAAGCAAAGTATGTGATTACTTTCTCTCAATTTCGTAAGTGGGGCGTAATGAGTAGGATCAAAGTGGTTAATAGAAACAGGCATGGTAGCAAAGATTCTAGGACTGGCATAGCGAGAAGGCTTATACGAAAAGAGGTCTATTATTACTTTTCAGATAAAGCATAGCCAGCTTGTCTTTAGCCAACGAATACAACAGACGATCTTGAGTCGTTTAAGCCAGCACCTTCCAGGCTGTCATCATCATCATCATCATCATCCTCTCCTAAAGGGAAGTCGTCTTCTTCCGTAGTTTCCTCTACTTCCTCTCTATCCACAGACTCAACATCCCACGCCGCCGGCTCACGTTGGTGACGGAGCCGCTCTAGGTTGGGCTGGTACTGGACTTGATCTTAGATATTCTTAGTTGAACATTCAATGAGAGAAGAGCTATCGGTCCTACGTTTGCGGCGCGCTAGGTGATTAGCATCGATTGCATGCCTATCTATATTCGATATTATCGTCTTTATTTAATAGCTGTGTTACCCTGGAGATTTTGCTAGGACTCTACCGAGAGCGGTGCATACCACGTCCCACTATCTTTACTTCTCAAATGCCTGTCAACGAGAGTAACTGAACTAGATCCTAATTTCTTATTTATTTCTCTTTTGAAAAGCATCAGATTTAGCCTTGTGCTTTCGCGTTAAGAAGACATCATGTTTAGGATGTCGTTCAAGCAAGCTATTTATCTTCTGATTATCGTTTTTGACGAGCATGAGTCTATCCGCTTCTGCCTCGTCCCTCATACTATAAAACGTATTGCCTACCACAAAAAGATTTGCATACATGGGCTCCGTCGTTAATAGGTGTTTGGTGAGAATGTCAGCCCACTTGGCTTGTTCATGCCTTGGAGTTGAAATGTCAATGTGGTCAAAGGTGAATGGTATCGGCTTGCATTGCATCCGATAAGAGGTTTTCACAGTGGTGTTGCGTTGATGTGCGAGAACCGTATCCTTAAGATTGTACTGACTGGTGATCTCATCGCAAGCGATAGAGAGCGAGAGAAGGCTGAGGTTGTTCATTTGGCCGTTTGGGTTCAAGCCCCAGCCAGAATTGATGCCCTCTAAAGTTAGCTCAGCTGATTGGGCGATTCCTCCACATGTTGAACTTTGTAACGCCACAAGGTCAACGCCTCCGCTTTCAGTCTGTAGTGGATATTCACGATGGACAAAGCCAAATAGAGACATCAAATGACCAATGTCAGACTGATCCAGTGCCTTGATATACTCGTCATCATTACCCGAGGAGAGAAGCCTTCCAGGTTGTGATTCGTGATACATGCTGTAGCCACCAAGCTTCCAGCATGGCTCGTCTTCAATACCCTCTTGTATAGAGTCCACCATTTTAAAGCTTCCCCCCGCCTTCTCAGTAGCAACATAAGTCCGAACAGGTGCCGAAGTAAGCTTATATGTCGCCATGCTCGTTGAACCATAAGCAGCTTTCTCATATCGTAGGCGGGGCATGCAAAGCGTGATTGGGATCTTGTATAGCCAACAGAGCCTAACCAAGATTTGCATAGATGCGGAGAATGATCTCACGATAATAGGATAATCATTATGGCGTGGAATGATCTTGTTGGCTTTTGAGAAGTGGAACACCTCTCGTGCTTGCTCTGGAAGAGTCTTGCAGGCCCGAGGCTCTAGACCGAAAGGCTTTTCCGAGACCCCTTTTGGCAATATTTGAGCAGAGAGTTTCTCAATAAGCTTGAAAGAAACATGGGTGAAGGTAGTACGCAGCGGATACTCGGCATCATGATATTCTCTCATCCCAGCCGCACGTTGTTCCTTGCTCGTGGCGACAAGGACATCTCCCAAACGACGGTAATAAACACTCAAACCACACTCCATAGTGCTGAGCACACTGAATGATGCAAGTGTCCGTGCAGAACCAATAAACCTTGTCCAGTCAGGACCTATAAAGTTAATAATTGATCCCATGATGTGGTTGTAACGGTCAGAGTTATCAACATAAATATCTTGAACCTTAAAAATGTTGGTCCACCGTTTGTCTTGGACGTGATCGGCACGATATTCGGTAACGAGTGCCTTAAACTCCTCCAGGAGTTTGCTGTCTCTTAGGTACGTGATGACAATGCGGCGAAGGATCAAGGCCAGGAGGGCGGTCTCGTGACATCTTTCACCGCCCACCCTCGCGTCCAAAGAGCTCCAGCCGTCTTTTATGACACCGTCGATAGTCCACTCGCCTGAGGCAAGGAGGTTGATGGCATACTCTAAATCACGCTCCTTGAGAGCTTCCCAAACATCAATGTCTCGAAAGCGAGGTCCTTTCATCGTTTTATCCAAGTTGCTCGCCGAGGGCGATAGATTTTGACAGTGACGTAGGTTGGTGAACAGATTCGGTGGTGAAAATTGTTTCCTTTAAGGTTAACTTACATGAAACGACGCCAAAACATGGATCATCCGATTTCACGCCGGAGAGAACACTTGCAGAGTCACGACTAACTGTGTTGTCCGACCCTTATATATCTTCATTGGACATAGACCTTTAGGTTAATCATACTGAAGAGTTATGTTAGATAGGGACCCGGCGGTCTATTCTGACGACCGAAAGCGCACTAGTCGCTGGCGCTTACATACAGCGCTTGCTTTTCGTCCTTATTTCCTCAAACCTATACTGTGCCATTTATGGCTGAATCTATACCCGCATTTCCTGAAGTCCGTTTCTGGACCTTAGTTTCATACCAGCAATACTAAATTCGTATCCTCAAGCCCATGTAGCGCCTGCTCTTCATTGCTCTCCCTCCTCTCTGTTCTGCTGCTCTCCATGGTCTCCCGTGGTTCAATATCATTGCTGGCAAACTCGCTTGAAAGCGATTCTTCAAGTGTTCATTGGTTTATTTACCGCGGCTGAAGCGATTTTCAGGACGTTGTAAATTGTATTGTTTTACAATGAAAAGAAGGTGAAAGGTGTAGAAATGGCTGTACAGGAAGCCCCCCTCCCCCCATCTAGCTGCTACGATCTGCCGCTTTTCTCGCTTGCGTTATAACTGCTGTCGCTTTACCCTGGGCTGTTGCATATTTGCGTGGTTGTCCACGTTGTGTTGGTCCCTCTATGTTAAAATGCCTATTTCCCCTCATAGCTAATTAAGTGGCATTCCATTTATTTAGATTAGTTTCCATTACATTGGCAGGCCAAGAAAGCACCTCGGTCATCATACTATCAAGCCTCCAGCAGTAACAGTCTATTTTCTAGGGGATATGTAGATATAGAGTGCTCCTTATTCTGACGTTCGATGAAATTGCCCGTTTCCGGGTCACTGTTGGAAGTCAAAATGAGGAACGGGCCCTGTCTCTGTACAGTCCCGACCGAAATCAGAGGCCGCCCTGGCTTTCTAAAGAAAGATCTTGAGTACAGACCCAGTCGTGGCTGGTGTGGCTTGTACAGTGCCCGCAGCATCAAATGCCAGAAATGGGATTTTGCACTAAAGAACGCTAACGCGTTATAATGCTTCCAGAGGCTGGTAATTAAGGCTGACAATGACAGCAGTCAACTTTCATCCGCCCCAAGACATCCTGAATAAGCCTCAGCTTGCTGATCCAAAATGGCGCCCCGGGTATCTGATGCTGACCATGATACGATAGAGGCCATGATCCGACGTGATGAAATGACTAAACAAATAGCCCAGGCCATTCCCAGCTACAGGGAGGGCTTGCTTTAGCTCCTCGATAATTATCAATTAGTTTAGAATAGATGTATTCGATGTTAATTGCCGATTATTCCTATAAGACTATCAAGGCCATCTTCACTCCGTTGTGAGATCAAAGATAACTTTCAGCTGCTCAGTCTTCACATCATGGCTTTCTACAGCTGGCTCATTACCACCATGTGGATACATACAGCTATGGCAGCAATTTTAAGATTATCTGGAGAACCAGAAACAGTTATTTTTAACTGCACATCCCCCTCCATCGGCGAAGCCTCTTCCCTAGATCTGTTCCAGGAATTTGCGTCTAGATTTTGTCTCTACGCAGAGAGTGAACACTTACTCACCAAGGATACAATTATAGAACGAAGCTACCTAATAAACGGGACATGGCATAACTTTTCGATTGAACAGCGACCGACATGCCCAAATATCCTTCCTCAAAGCTCTTTGAATAGGAAGACGTGCAGAATGGGGCTTAACTCGGTGTGGAGTGGATGTAAGAACTATCCATCCTGTGCAAGTTCGGTCTAATTTGAGGCACAGGCCATGGAAAGTCTGGCTTTGCCGAACATGAATGCTTGGTCTTTGACTACTTACTGGAGAGTATTGACGAGAAGGGGTCGCAAGAAGCGGGTGCTTGACGATACTCCATCAGGCGGTGGATCGAGGACCGGATCACAACCAGGGTCAAGTGGATCAGGTTTGATAAGTAAGACCAGATGATCAAAAGATATATTTGCTTAAGTACCCATTGTTCCAACCGCCACACATTTCTGCTGTGGCGTGATATCTTGTGCAGGGCTCTTTTCAACAGCATCAATGGATGCCGATCCTTTGGCAGAGGTACTGTACTGCTGTAGCAAGATTATTTTGTGCTTTTCGTTATCAGGATAGCGGTATGGATGAATAGAATGGGTGGGCCAAAAGATAAGCTTGTTCTGGGCGCACGGCTGACTTTCCTGCGGCCATAAGCAGCCATTTTTGATGACAGTAAGCGACAATAGCAGTCACTAACAACTTGTTAGACGATGTACCAATAACCAGCTAAAAGTACGTATGAAAGTATGAATATGGTGAGTCTGAAGGCCTTAGTGTGTGCTTTCATTCAATGTTAATAAGTTTTACATCGCATTCAGTGTCTAGTTTGCGTTAGTTAGGTATGACGCCTTTTTCCGGACTTCACCCAAGGGGGCCATATTTGTCCTGGAACTACATCTACGATGACTATTTGAGGAATTAGATCTGGCATAAAGCATAAAATAAATGGGAAACATTGAACCTCTAATTATCTAAATTCTTTTCTTTCACAAAGTTCCATAGGTCTTCCTAATTTGCATTTACTTTGTTTAAACGAACATCATGACCAACAAAACGGGGGGCAGCAATAAGTATCACACAGGTGCCAATGTTTCCAAAGAGAAGTGGCACTTTCCACAAGAATTGAGAAACGGATTAAAACCGTTTGACCTCCCGAACGAAACTATCGCCGAGACTCTTGCTTGTGCCTGAGAGTATTCTAGATGCGTCATACCCGACTGGAATAGCTGGGATAGATACTTGGCGTTCAACCGGACTATTGTCATTGCTATCATCGCCGAATTTCGCGGCGACTTGATTCCGGAAGTCGACAGTAAAGATATCATCGGTTATGACTTAGATGAACTTCTCAGTACTCTGTTTGGAGGAACTTCGATGCGAGAGGATATGGCCCGCGAGTTCAGGACTTTTTTGCTCATGTCAGCAGAGAAGTCCAGGAAGCGCCGGGACTCTGAGCTCTTCGGTCGCTATCTGAACGCTCTCGCAAAGTCTCCCCAGTGTTGGTTCCGGCTCCGCGATTGTGACACCCTAGCTCGGTATACGATTGCTAGCGCCCTGGCGTGCAACTGCTATAGCGATATCCCTTTTGACGAGGAACAGTTGCAACTTGTTGCGGAGCTGAGCGACACCCTTTATGACGCCGTTGCTTTCTATAAGCATCGCGCCGAGGGCGAAACTAACAGTACTTTCGGATATGTTGGCAGTGAGATGCGGGTTGAGAACTACCAAGAATACCGAGACATTCTCTGGGCGCTAGATGTCCAATGGGCGCAGGATCCTGCAAAACGCTGCGTCATTAATTTCGTGAGGCCGTTCGGAGGCCCCATCCATATGATGACAAGAAGGTATCGATTCGTCGAAGACGGTCTAATGATCGGAAGACCTGAGACTGATCAAGTGGTGGAATTGATGCGCGCCAACTTGAAGCTCTGGAATAAGGTCGAAGGTGACGCTGCGAAACCAGCCAAAGATGGACGCAATATGGACATCATCACGCAATCAGACAAGCTAATGATTCCTGGGTTCTGCGGCCTTTTGGAAAGCAGCGCTAAAAAGCACTGTTCTCATTGCTCCAATGCGGTTTCTGGCAGCCAGGACATTCGGCGGTTTGGGGGCGTCCGTCTGTGTGATGAGTGTAGAGGGGAATGGAGGTCATTCATGCGAGCGGCCCGTGTACGATTTGCAGCCGCTTTCCCGGAAATCAAGGATGATGTATTAGGTTAAAATGTTGGCAATACTGTGGATCAAGTTCGAGTTACCAATGATACTGTCCAACGGAAAGAAGGTTGAATGGTATTAGTGTAACGTACATGATAACCGCGCTAGACATCCAAATTTACACCTTAAATCACATTCTTTAAAAATCTATTGAGAATCATAACCAAGCTAAAAATAAACCTAATAGCTACTATAGTTGCATTGAGTCAGAGAGCTTAAGTTTATTACAACTTTTAACCTTGGATTTAACTAATTTGTAGAATTAGGGTTCCTCGGAAAAGGCTTATTCGCACCGATTTCCTGCCATATTTGTATAAAGTCACGCGACCGGGATCCCGTCACCCCAGGATCCCGTCACCCCGCTTTTGGCCTCAACACCATAACCTCGATATCTTCAACTATATAGAAATTAACAAAAATAGGCTCTTTTTCATCCAGTCTTTCTTTAATTAACTAAATAAGCTTATATAAACTAGAAAATAAATAAATTAACCTTAACTTTCCTTCTGTTTAACTATAATTGTATCCCTTGTTTTATAAAGCTCCTTTAAAGTATATACCTTCTGATTCGGGTCCATTGTGATCTTCTGTCTCTTTGAGACATGTGATTGGTCGATTTTCTCGCTTAATACCCTATTTTCATCTGTTATTAAGGCTAATTAAAGGGCATATTCATTAATACCCTTTCCAATCGTCCGGAATATATGCTTCTTTCTTGGTGTAAGTGCCTTATTGCCTAATTCGGCTCTTGCAAGCTTGATAACATCAGATGATTTGTGCGGTGTATTGATAAGAGGCAATTGAAAGCTCTTATTAGCTGGTGGTGTACTCGGATTGCCTGATTCGGCAGCTTGAGCCTCATCTTCATCCGGTATTACGTATTTGCTTGATAACGGTCTTGTAACGTTAATAGGCCACAAGCCGGATGAAAGCCAGCCGGCCCGGATCTTCTCTTCGGTAAAGGCACCGGCCCGAGCCTTAAAATAACACCTTAAAAAGGCGGCCTTAGTTGTATTTCCTTGTTCAAATAACGGGGCTTCTATCTCGAGTTCTTGGCGATATAACCTCTTTAATAAGCTAAATATAGTTAAATCAAGAGGCTGAAGAATATGTGATGTATATAGAGGAAGGTAACAGGGGTATATATTATACTTAAAGCAAAGAAAGATAAATTCATCTGTTAAATGGCTGTCATGCCTATCTAGGAAAAGAAGCCTCTTTTCCCCTTCCTTTTTAGGCTTTGTAAACGGGATGAAAACCTCCTTAAGCCATAGGGCTGAGATTTCATTGGTGGTCTATCCATTCGGTGCTGTTGCAAATCGCCAATTGCCTAAAAAGGAAGGATCCTTTGGAAACCATTGTTGTTAAGGCTGATTACCTTTAAAGATAACAAAGGGAAGAAGGGCCGAGCCGTCGGCACATATAGCTTCCGTTATTATGACCCAGCTGCGCTTATGAGGGCTTCTCTTTAAGGTCTTCCTCTTCTCTGATTGGCTAATGACTAAGCCGTTGATACCGACTCCTTGGAAGATGCCGGTTTCATCCATATTCCAACGGTTATAGCCGCGGATTACCGTAACCTCAGGATCCTTCAATTATTCAAACCAAGACCGGATGATAGTTGCTTTTGATCCTTCAACACGCTTATATTCAACTCTAATTGCTTTAAGTGTTCTGATTCGCTGTGCGCGTGTGAGAAATCGGGTAACCCAATGCTTACCGAGAGGATCGTGATCGCCTTATAAGCTTAAAATCCGGATGACAAGTTGCCTCATTTGGAAATATGTTAAAGGCGTACAAAGAGCATCTTGAAGCCTTAGCCAACGGATGATATCATCTTCAACAGCCGGGCCGAGCCGCTGTTGATCCGGATGAGCTTTATTTCGAGGCCCGATGCCTTGGAGTCGGTCCCGTAAGCTTGATCGGGGTACTGAAGCTTCTTTGGCAGCTTTGACTTGTGATTGGCCGTTTTGAATAAGGTTAATTGCTTTAAGCATATCTTCTTCTGTATAAGAAGGCATTATGGGCTTAAATTGGATGAAAATCGGGCTATTATATTGACTTTTCAAGTGATTGAATTGATGAAGGTTATGGTGTTGAGGCCAAAAGCGGGGTGACGGGATCCCGGGGTGACGGGATCCCGGTCGCGTGACTTATGTTCAACTTGAGGATTTATTTGGTTCAAGAAAAGAAAGGCCTTTGAAAAATACTAATCCATGATTCTGTTACTTATGCTCCTCCAATCGCTTTTTGGGTTTTCTTCTTCAAAGTAGGACATTCTTTTACCCTCTTTTAGAAAATCTCAAATCGTGGTTTTAAGCCGCAAAGTAACAGTGTCCAGTTCGCCTGCTTGTCTAGCTCGCATATCATCTATGTTATGGAATATGGAAATGTTGAGAATACTGCCTAGAACTGATCTCAATCTCTAGGAAGACTCTTAATATCAGGATGCATTCTCATTTCGTATTCCCGTTTCTGAACCCAGACAGGCCACGAGTAAGTCAGAGCTGTGAAATTGGCTTGGTATTGCCATTGGTTCTTGGGGTCGACTTGGCTAATATCGTAGTCACGCAACAACGTAGCCGCCATTTTGGAGATTTGCATCCACGCAAAATGACGGCCTGGGCACGTCATATATCCTGCTGCTCATTATGAATGATTCGACCTTCAATCCATTTTAAGCACATCCAGTGCGACACGAGTCATAAAGTCTTGGACCGGCGCCTCGAACATTGGAACATACTCATGCTAAAATTGTGCGCGCGCTTATGACGTAAAGGTATAGATGACACGGCGAGAAATTGTCCCGAACCGCATAACTAGTCACGAAGTCGAATATAGCGCCCCATATCTTGAAATAAGTGCGCGCTCATGATATTAATTTGTGGATAACACGGCGATAAATTGTCCCGAACTGCGAATGGCAATGCGTTGTTAGTACACGGATACTGTACGTAGCTGGTCTCAAAGTCAAAGTCTCTGTCCAGCAGAACGGACATTTCAAATTTACCGAGCTCAGGTCGGGATTCGGCTCTTGAGGTATAGAGGATAGTAAATCAAGGGAATCCCGGTATCAACTTACAAGCTGGCATATGTTATAAAGATGAACATTCTCCCTTAAACCAGTATATCTTCATCAGAAACTAAACACTAATCTCACGCATTAATACCAAACACACACTTACGACCTTAGTTGTATAAACAACAACTTCTTGGTATCTTATCTAACTTCACCAAAATGTCAAAAATCCTTACCATCTTTGGAGCCACGGGCAAGCAGGGCGGCTCAGTCGTCGAGGCCGTCCTCGCTGACGAGAGGCTTTCGAGTGAATTTACGATCCGCGCCGTGACCCGCGATATCAACAAGCCTGCTGCAAAGGAGCTCTCAGCTAAGGGCATTGACGTGGTAGTGGTACGTAAAATGCACACTCCATTGGAATCCCCCGAAAACATTTAATCCATACTGAACTTTGATTTCTACAGGCCGACCTCTCTACCGCCGAGTCTGTCGCTCCAGCTGTCCAGGGCGCTCACACCGTCTTCGTCGTCACCAACTTCTGGGAAATCATGTCAGCCGAGACAGAGGAAGCTCAGGGTAGAGCCGTGACCGATGCCGCGAAGGCCGCTGGTGTGCAGCACCTTATTTTCTCATCTCTCCTCAATGTCTCCGAGGCCAGCGGCGGCCGCCTCACCAACATTGTCCACTTTGACAGCAAATCTCGCATCGACAAGTATATGCGTGACAGCGGCATCCCTTCTTCGTTTGTTCATCCTGGCGCGTTTATGGAGGGCTTTGTTCAATACATCCGGAAGGGTGAGGACGGCGAATATGCCCTGGCCCTCCCTATTGATGGTGACAAGGCTCAGCTGCCTTTGTTCCTGGCGTCTGCTGATCTGGGTTAGTAAACAACGGCTGGCTTTGAATATCATATTAATTACTAACCCTTGGCTATAGGAAAATTTGTCAAGCTTGCTATTCAAGATTTCCCCAAGTATGTCGGCAAGGATATCCTAGCCGCCGCCGCATACTTGTCCCCTAACCAGCTGATGGCCGACTGGTCCGAGGCGACAGGCAAGAAGGGTAAATACGTCCAGTTGCCGGAAGCTATCTTCAAGTCTTTCCTGCCACCCCCTATTGCCCAAATAATTTACGAGAACATGTTGCTCATGGAGAATCCTGGATACTATGCGGGCGGCGACCTGACACCATTTCTCGATGCTCTGGATGAGAAGCCAACGACCTGGAAGGAATTTGTTGCTGCTAACAAGGACAAGTGGTAATGCGAGGGTGGAAACTATTAAAGACGGTATATGTTATGGCTGTGCTTTATGTTGGATTTAGAATATATTTGAATGCAGGCCAATATAAACAACGATGCTGTAAAGGAAGTAGCATTGATATCTTTACCATACCGGTTTCCTTACCCTGCGTGCCCTAAGTGGATGTGTATTTAAGCTTGCTTAATAGCGACTGCAATAGACATCATATATTGGGAATTTAGTGTACAAGGTGACCTAAGTCATTATGAATTCATTCCCTGTTCCCCGCGGCTTGTCAGACTAAACTCATTTGCCGCCAGTCTGTGCTAGAGTATATAGTTGAGATGCTCTTGTCGACAATTCAAGTGACATTTGTGTGAGTTATCCATCTGCTACCTAAACTATAAAAGTTTTATACAGTCAACATGAGAGATGACCAATGTGGACTAGTGTTCGCGATGACGGGAACGGAGAACCCATACATATCTTAACCCTGAATTCTGTTCTCACACCTGAGATCACTCAGCGCGGAACAGGATACTTCTACTGTTACCGGGGCGATGAGGAAGAAGAAGTGCTGATAACCAGGGAGATTCTAATTTATGACATACATAATGAGGTGTGTGGATATTTGATGGATTAACGTGGAACATTGGCTCTCCGCCACGCCTATCAAGGAAGACGAGAAAGCATAGGAAGTCCAGTAGCAGGAGACACGGCTGATTAGACAAGTAGCATCTGAATGAAGACGCCCTCCAATTAGCCCTTAAGGATAAGAAGCATCTTTCAAATTATACTAGTTATACATCTTATCCACTTATAATAAAGTACTGCAAGGTCCTACTCGCTAAGTTCAAATATAGAGCAGAACCAAAGGAAACCTTTACATCCCTGCCCGAATTTAGCTAAGACACTCTTAGAAGAGCCTTATATCCTCTTAAGAAGCACGTCTTATCGTAGGCATATAAAAAGTTTATAATTAGGAGTATATAGGGCGGACCGCGTGGATAGACTAAGTAAATCTAAGTATAGGTGTATATTAATAGCCTAAGGTAGTTGTGTTAAGGTTGTTATCTATAATTATACACTCCCTAGTAAGCATAATAAGGATAATCCAGATTCTTTGCTCTGGTCGAGAGAAGGCCCATAGTGCTGTGTAAAAACAACCCATCTAAGCGGGGCCAAGACGAGTCAAAGCTGGGATACCTATTAAGCAACTTATTGCTTCCAGCACCCGCTATCCATGCTAGGCAAAACAGTGCGAACTGGACCGTTAGTTAACGCTTTCCATTCCCGTGGTTTTCCATAGGCACCACTTGATACTCAACAGCATACCCGTCTGTAGCGGAACTGGTAGGGCGATTCCATGGACATGTCTCGCATCATGTCAGATAAATTAGAGGCGTCTGTACTCTCAGAGAAGTGATAGGAGTGCCCTGGGCCGGTTGTTTTTCGCAGCGGTTCTATGGGTGCGAGACCCGCTCCAGTTGGTTGAGGGGTTACACGGAGTACAACTAGCTCCGAATCGGTAATAAGGAAGCCGTACCGACAATGTGAGAGCTTGCAATAGTGGAGAATCTGCCGTACAGGCTGGCTCCACGCCTTGCGCCATGAACTCTGTCACTTGTTCGAGAGTTTCCTATCGTCTAGTAGGAGATTTTGGTAACGGAAGTCACCGTGTTTGGACGAAATCCTTCTACTTGAGCAGCACAGTACCCAATCAGGCTTGAATCTCCGGTCCCCTCCCGGCTCGTAGTATGTTCTGCCAGCACGGCCGAGGTTGAGGTTCAGGCCGTGCTTTTTATCGAGTTTCGTGTGTTTAAGTGCATGTTGAATAGCTTTGTTGACTGGAGGGAAAATATGAGACGAGAGAGCCGAGTATTCCAACTCGTCTTCATCGAATATTTGTGTCAGACATTACGTGTATTCGGTCCATTGATGCAGATTCATGTATTCATTTTGTGTCCACATTCTGCCTCTTGGAGGCTTTACTGTTTACGTGCGCAATCTTAGATGACCCCCGCTTGCACGTGACAAACACCTGTTCAACAGATACTCTCCTTGACTTTAGCGTAGTATCGCATTAAGAGAGGATGCATTACTGCTAGCGCTATCGTAGTATAAGACTAACTCTATAGATTTTTACTGCCTGTCAGAGACTTAATATAGAGTTGATTTAATAGGCTTTGAAGTGCAAAGGGAATATTACTCTCTTTATTTAATTGAGAAATATTTGGTGGTCAAAATTGATTAATTAAATAGTAGAGTTATCTCCTGAGAGCTCATAAGCCTCCAAGGCGTACCCCGCCCTACCCTATCCCTGTCATCACAACAGTACGAGCGGGGTACCGATAGCTTCAATTTCCAACCTTACATAGCTAAGCTAATATACTGTACAAATCATTGCCATTTAATCAAGGAATACATCTTCAGATCCCGATCAAAGACATGAGGCCGATTCCTACGATAGCAAGAGCTTCTGCAAGCAACACAAGGGCCCCCGCATGGGTCCCAAGGAGCCTGCCAAGGCTAATGAATTTCCGGCCGATCCGACACGCGGCTTCAATTTCAGCCCTTTCATCGTGCAACCTCGCAATTATCATATCAGTTACTTGCCTAATGCACCACTTAATCTTTTCCAGATTGTTGTGCCTAAATTGCTGCTTTGGAAATGGATTGAATATACTAATAGCTGGATTTGTTACCTGCTCTTTGGCTGTAGGTTTAGTAAGGCAAAAACGACACTCTGAGTCGCTTTTAAGGTGATGATTCCCTAGGAGTACTCTCAGGAACCTCTTGTAGCTCGTTGACTTTACAAACCCTTGACTTAGGCTTCTTCTTTGGGCGTTAAGCACAAACTAGCCGGTATTTTGATCTCGGCTGATGCCAAATCCACCATATAAAGAACCCTTGTTGGACAGCGACCCAAGTTTTAAAACCTATAGGGATAGGCTTATTCAGCACATATGTGATCTCTTGTTACGACTTAATGTATGAGCCCGGGCTAAAAAGCTGAAGCCCAGCTTCTTGTATGTGGTCAGACCATTGAGTCACATGTTGAGGTCATAAGGAAGTCATTGCGAGCTTGATGTCCGGTCTGCTTGAAGAGCTGAAAGTGCCGGCACGGAAGTTGAAATCGGATATACGGCACGAACTGAATAAACAGATGTATAGGGGAATTTCCACCAGGCTTAGGGGTCTTCCAATAGTCTTTGACGTCATTTTCGATATGAATGCTGTCCCAATTTACGTGGGTTTTTGACTACGCGTTGAAGGTCTTGATTTCTAACTGAATGACTGAAGTTAGTCTGTTTTATACCTCCTTGGATCAGATTGTATTCATCAGCTATTACGAAGTTTTCCTCACGATCTGTGTCATCTAAGTTTTGATCCTTCTTGGTCATACAGCCCCTGTGTCAGAGCGGCCTTAGTGAGACAATGTGACAATACCTAGTCGCTATTTTCCTCGCTGGATGCACCGGGCTCTCTCTGGGCAACCGCGTCTGTCTGAATAGATATTTCTTGTACCACCTGGTCCATCATTCCAAGAATATGCTCATCGCTGTCCCATGCAGCACCTTGGGGGACTGAGTGTAGATTCGTGCGCGTTTTGTGTCTTAGTTCGCAGTCGCCGCGAACTTCCCTGCTTCTGAGAGGATAACTGTGCGCTGCGCGAGTCGACCTGCTGAATAGGGCGCTGAGTCCTACTCTATCGGCACATTTTCGAACGAGAGGCTGTACGACGGGTAGGTTGGTAACGATCACAGAGACGAACGTTTCCCGGCATGCCCACTGGCTACCAGAGATTGCGCCTTCAGGACCAGCCTAGAAAATGACGTCATGTTAGGTCCATTTCATCTCATGGTAGTCCCCTGCAATGGATCGGTGCCTTACAGAAAGGATG
>JABEEQ010000567.1:0-32304 GCA_014824365.1 Fusarium sp. NRRL 66894 | reverse complement strand
CCTTCTTGCAACCGTGTAAGGGGGGGCACTTTGTCTTGGCCAATTCGTAAACGATCTCGTTCCCAGTATGATTGCAACTTGAACAGAATATGTTGATGATACGCTCTTGCAATTTCTTCAACTGCGAGAGAGAATGCCCGTTCCACGAGTTCCTCTGCCTCCTGGTGCTGATTACTTTCGAATGCTACCCGTGCCTCCTTCAGCCATTGCTGAAAAAACATATCAACCGTGATTTTAGACACAGTCAGGGTTTGAACATTAACCTGCGAGGCAAGTCGAGGATGCAAAGGGTTGCGCGGAATGTACAAACTAACGAGTACATCGAGTGCGAGATGGCCACGCTGCCAGTCCATCTTGGCGGAAGGGATCCATAACATCCCAGAAGTCATTATAGTATCTTCTAGTCCCAGACCCTGCCGTTCAAGTAGCTCCTCGCGACGGCGAGAGGGCCTGTTGAGAACCGTCCAGCGCGAAAGCCAGATCCACTGGTCGTAATGCAGCATTTTCTCGCCAATGAAGCTGTGGACCAAGAGTCGGCAAAGCATCTGAGCCGTGTAAAAGCCGAGGATACTCTGGACGTAACGCTCTACTACGTTGGACTGTGATGGTTGCTCAGCGAAGCCGGTGCTGGCTCGGAAAAATAAGTGGTCCAGCGGAAGAACAAAGCGAGCGGCCTGCGTAAATAGAATTGCGTTTATTTCCTTGGTGGGGATCGTCCAGAAGGGCAAATGATGAAGACCGAGTTCCTCTACAAGAGGAGCTGTCTGGTTGAGTGGCCCGGTGTGGCTTTCACGAGTAGCCTGGAAATAGCCGTTGGTCCACATCATCAGTATGATGTCGAAGCGCAAGGTGACCTCTTTTCGAACTCCATAATTTGACAGCATCTTTGGATCTGATACAGACCTCAGGTGTCGCTTATTCGCATTCCAGGCCTTCAGAATTGCGGCACGGGACAGCTGCGTTCTGGTGCCCCGTTCGCGACTCTGACTGGAAGAAGATAGATCGTCGATCATCTCGTCATCGAACGCTAGTAAAGGAAGGTATCCAGACCCGAAGAGACGATAGTTACTGTACATGACCGAGAAGAGTTCTTTATTGCAGTTATATGCCTTGGCACGGATAACGGCAGGCTCACGACTCCTGGGACAGCCTGGGGTGACGGCTCCCGTTGCCTTGATTCGAGAGTGGTACGTTCCGATATCTCGAAGGAGAAACGAGCGGAAGTGGCTTGCTGCAAGAGGCGTTGCAGGGGCAATTGCAGAAAGTCTCTGATGTAGGTGTTGATGGCAATCACTTTTCCATAGCAGCGTAAAAGGCTCAACCCTATTGTCGCTGCCGCGATTTTGGTCAAGGACATAGTCACGCGTCCCGATATCGAGCCAGCAAGAG
The DNA here is from genome assembly GCA_014824365.1 of Fusarium sp. NRRL 66894. Taxonomy (NCBI): domain Eukaryota; kingdom Fungi; phylum Ascomycota; class Sordariomycetes; order Hypocreales; family Nectriaceae; genus Fusarium; species Fusarium sp. NRRL 66894. The sequence continues at coordinate 30,915 of JABEEQ010000567.1, read as the reverse complement.
TGCAGGTCCAGCTGCTCAGGGTCCATGCCGCTAAGGATAGTGTCGTGGACAAGGGTCATGGTTTCGTGAAGGCTTGGTGTTGCAAAGATGTTCTTGAGATCATGGGACTGGAAGAGCAACCGTGGATTCTTGAAGTATGCAACACTTTCTCCACTCTTGGTCTGGACAAGAAAAGAATCGGCCTTCTGAACGATGGAACTCCAAAACGGCGCGAGATCGTCGGTCGGCAGCGTGTATTGTAAGTGGCAGGCCCTACTATCATCTCCTGCTCTCCATCGACCCATCTCCGGCCGCTCCTGAAAGGAACGAGACTTTGCGTAGGCAATATCAAACGACCTAGGAAGCTCTTGGCGAAGAGGATCAGAGATGCTACTAAACGCCGCCGGGATGATTATACTGTCGTAGAGGTCCTTCTGGCGATCCAGAGACAAACCGTTGCGTGATGAAGACGCTTTGGAGGCCTCGGGGAAGAATAGATATACGTCAAATCGAATCCCTGATGTGTTCACTGATCCAAATAGAATATGTCGAGTAGTGGCGAGATCGAGGCCGTGCGGCCGAATTACCTGATCCGTGGACAGATTGCGTTTGAACGGCGGCATAAAAGATAAGCGGAAAATGCCGGGTTTGCGGACAGCCTGCAGGCTCTTGGGCCCGAACCAAATACTATCGACGTCCCACCGCCGTTCGACATGGGCTGGACCACGCTCCAGAGTAGCTTCGGTTTTGTGGAAAGATAAAGGCTCAGCAGGTTCATCGGAAAGAAATTCCTTCCATTGGTGAAGGTATTTGATGGCTTCATGGGAAAAGCGCTCGTCGAAGACAGTCGTGAGCGGTGGTAATGAATTTTGGAGGAACCGCGCCCTTTCTTGAAGGCTATGAGACCGTGCATGATCATGAGTCTCATGCGAACCTGAACCTGAAGAAGCCTCCTATCAGATGATGGGATTAAACACACACGATGCGGTGGAGGAACAGACTTACAGTGACACTCGGCAGTAAACAATGATTTAAAGATACGATCATAGGTCGTGGTTTGCGACTCAAGAAAGTCAAGGCCGCTCCGTGTCTCCTGAGCCTCAAGAGCCTCAATAAAGCTATTGAGGTATGGAAGATCCACCTGTATTCGGTCGGCGGCTGGGAATGTTGGGTTCTCCCTTATCGAGCGGTCGGGTGAAAGCGAACGGGAATGATCATCCGCTATAGGGTAGTGTCCATTAATATCAAGCGGAGCGAGAGCAAAGTCCGAGGCCGAGGTCCTCGAAGAGGCCGGAGAGCTCGAATTAATTCGTCTCCAGTCACTTGTTGCCTGTTGTGCGTCGTCACCTTGATGGAAACGAACAGGCAAAGTCGGATCGTTCTGTGGAGAACATGGATTACCCTGAGCAGAACACTGGTTTTCTGAATCAATCCAGTTTGAAAACAGGGCATTATCCTGGGGTTGGGCAGTCTGTAGAATCCTGGACGGATGTTGACGGGCTCGATAGGCTCGGACGCGGAGTCGTGTGAGTTCACGTTCCGACAAGGCCGGGTCTCTTCGTGGACGACCCGCTGTTGCTTGCACCTCTTCGGCTGCATCCGAAAGACCTGACACGGCGGTAGCTGCAGTCTCGGATGACCCTTGCATCAACGGCTCACCCGCACTTGTTGAATCAGCGACGGCTTCAAACGCACCGCTCGTTCGTCTTATATCTCTCGGAGAACGCGTCGCTGGAGGGCCCGATGACACAGCTGTAGGGGGACAAAATCGTGGAGGAGGCCGAATACTGGTCGACGAGGTGGCAGGATGGCCTCGATGGGAGTGCTCGTGTGGACGATCTAACAAGATGCGGGACCGTGAGTTTGAGAGTAGGAAGAGATATCTTGGATTGGTAAGTCCAACTCACGACTGGTCACATCATCCTCCACGTCATGGACCTGGCTCACTAGCCGGATGGTTTCATGGCTGTCAACTTCTTGGAGTTGTCGCGCTTGACCCTGCCGACGCAACTGTTGGCGCCGTGTTCTACCACGATCCCGTTCTTTCTGCTTCTTGGACTCGACCGAAACTGATGGAGGCGGCATGATCTCAAGGCGCGAAGGATCTCGAGAGGATACGACAGAACAAATTGCACCCTCCCGGATTGGTAGGTTCGTCAAGGCTTTCTCTTTCTCCCTCTGCTTCCCGCGGTGTTTTGGTCATCTTCACTTTTGATCTCCCTCTACGCGTCGGTGCGACGCGTATTTTTCAACATACCTGGTAAAGGCGCGAGCTTAATTTCGACACTCAATACATAATTGGATGGACTAACAGGGTTGAGAAACGATTATTGGTTTCGGAGGGACGGACAGAAGCGCCTGTTGAGAGAGAGTTTGCGAGCTGATGGGGAAAAAGCAAAATAAGAGGTCAACCCGGCACTTGTTATGTCAGGGCCGCCAGGTAAAATACGGCCATCTAGGGTAGGAGCAAAGAACAATCGCGACAAGCGATCGCGGTGGAAAGGTAAACTCGGTGACGAAGGGATACATGATAATCTCTTAATGAACCAAGTGGCCCATCAAAATCATATTTATTACATCTTGAATTCATGCTACGTTGAGTGATAAGTCTAGATTGTGCGCAATACAACGATGTCTGCAACTATCCGGTCGTTTAGTCTTGACAGTGCTTGCTTGACTACTAGCTCGGCCAGTTCTATGGGCAAAACGAAACTTACCTTGTTTAGGACATCGTTGTGGAGCCTACCAGGATACCGTCCGGCCCAAGCCATGCTATCATTGGCTAAAGCCATGATAGACCATCAGCGTATCGACCTGCCCCTGTTCATACTCAGTTCAGCTAGCTGTTTCAGGAAACCACTGTGGAGTTAACAAGGATACCGTCCGGTCCAAGCCCTCCTTTCATTGGTTTGAGCTCTAGACCAAGCGACCAGGGTGTAACGATATTTCGTAAGCAGCCTCTGAGCTCAGACCATGCTTTCGTCTCGACACCGAGTTAGATGCTTTCTTTTCCCGTGTTTTTTTAGCCAACGATGAATAAAAAATGGCTCTATGGAGATTGATCAATTAATTGCTTTATTCTCTATCGTTTTATATACATATCGCTAGATGCATCGTTGTGGTTGAATTTTGACAAAATAAAATGCCTCTGTCGACTGCCCGCGCGAATTCCACTAAGACCACCAAGGACCCAAGCCTGGGGGGAGCCCGATTCGCATGTCCTATAGTATGAGAGGCTCCAAAGACATATCACTTTTAGCCCTAACCCAGTCGGTTCGGGGTTGTTTTTAGGCTGCAATTTAATTAAGTGCCGCCGTTGGCAAGACAGAGAGACACAGGGTTAAAATAAAATATTGCAAAAATAAGAGAGGCGCAAGGTAAGGCGTCTGGTATCAAAGAGTGCTTCTGTATTTGGCTAGGACATGTGGGTCGTTACTTGATTATCCTCCGTATGTCTGCTAGGCTAATACGGGGTATTCGTTAGGTTCAGGCAAAAAGGGTGATATAAGTTAATTTTCTAATACTCGAGTGTCAAGAAAGAAAACAGGACGGAGTAGTACTGTACTGACTTGGTTGGTTGCCGATGGTCAGGAGGGAATATAAATGTGGGAACAGAAAATAGAGGAGTCGAAGGGTACACAGACACCTGCCTTTGGAGTTGGGAGTAAGGAAGGGCAGAAAAGGATCTAAATTTAGCCGTATTAGAATGAAATCCAGAGTTAATTCTTAAAGCTCTTCAGTCTCTTCCTGAGGCAGTAAAGAGAAATATGCATGAGACTGCCTTATCAAAGGCTGAGAACCTGTCAGGAGGGTATCAAGGCCTCTGGAGATGAGTATAGTAATTAATTTCAATTGATTAGATAATTTGTTGCGTTTTTATTATAATCTATCTTAAGACAGCTGAGATTTTTAGTTCACTCGAGTGCTGTTCTCGATGCCCTTCGTGAGCTTGCAAACGTCACTGTGTTCTCCGTCTACATCGCAAACTCAGCGACGTCCAAGGCTCAGCTCCAACAGATCCGTCACGCCATTAGCGATGGTCTGTTCCTCTTCATCCAAGATGATCTCACCACCATGTTTCGCGGTACGGGGGGTAAGGTCGTCACCCTCCCATCTTCCATATAATTACCGCCGCCCGCCTAGGATAAAACTGAGTCTCTATCACCTCCTGCTCTAATTTATAATTAAAAGTGACTACAGAAAGATAATTATAAAGAATAAGATAATAATATCGCATTAATCTAGGCGAAGCTTAAGATAATATAGATGCAGTATAGCGAAGAGCTATATACGCTTTAGGATAAGAATAAGGACCTTAAGCAAGAGATTAATAATCTGCATAAGTAATTAATTAAGTCTGAGAGAAAGTATTAAGACTTAGAAGAAGAGTTTAGGCTGTTAGCTAGATTAACGAATAAGAGGGTCAGAGAGTTAGAGGAGCATATAGATATTATATTCTCAGAAGTCTGGTAGGATATAGGCAAGTTAATTAGCAAAGTTAATGCCATAAAGCTGCAGATTAATAAGGATAAGTTAGTAAATAAAGTTAAATTCAGAGTTATTAATTATATTACGGTAAGTCTATCTCGGGATATGCCGCCGGATAACTAATAATTCGGTGATAGATTAGATATATAAAGTAATAATACTAGTCGAGTTTAAGCAGTCTCGGTAACCTAACGGACCCTAGTCGCGGCTATACTCTCCCAACAGACCAGCGTGCCAATAACGGTGCGCCTAGACGGCAACAAGATTAAACCCTTGCAATACCTGGGGCCATCTTTGGTGCAGTGGCAGTGGTATTGGCGAGAGAATTTGCTCGCAGGGATGGATTAATGCGCTACGCTGAATATACTAGATATTGAGGGCGTGGTCTGTTTAAGGTGTCAGCATGACGAGGGCTGAGAAGAGGAGGCAGACGTACTGCCTTTCCCGAGACCATTGTCCATTCACGAGTTAAGTCACTTGGGATGGTGTCCGTCGCAGCGAGGAAGGCAAAGGCCTGCGAGTATGGAAATCGACCTCGATGAGGCTAGAAAGGTCACCAACGAATTCCGGTCCTCGTGCCTCAATAGAGCAACATCATGTGCTGTTTCGGGCGAAGGAGAGTCGTGGTGTCCAGGTCCTCCCATTGGCCCTGGTATTCAGGCTTGTCATATCATCCCTCAGCACCATTACCATGTATATCCCGTTGCCGGCGGGGACGCAGATGACGATGTGCCTCTTGAAGCGAGTAATCGCAGGCTGAAAGAAGTATGGCAAAGCACATGGAGCCCGAGAAACGGCATCCTATTCATGAAGCACCTTCATGACTTTTTCGACGCACGACTCTTCTCCATACATCCTCGCACATTCCGCATCCGAGTTTTTATCCCATATAATGCTCTAACGAGATTCAACAGCCAAAGAGCTTCAGCACCTAATACCATCGATCGAAAGGCCCTACGCCATCACTACGAAATGTCATGCATCGAAAATATGGCCGCTGAACCACCAATCCTAGATGTAATCTCGCCTATTGCAAGTAGGATGACTTCAGGCCTGGCGACGCCGCTTACCGCGAAAACTGACTTGCCTGCAACACCGACCTCGGGAGATCCAGGCAATGGGAGGGTAGGCGACCCGACTAAGAAATCGAGACCGAACTTTCCTGATCAAAACTAACAAAGAGATAGTTCGATGCCGGGTAACTTGCTGCATACAGTTAATATAGTAGAGTTGATGTATGAGCGAGGGCAGAAACGGAAGGAACTGGATGACGACAAGACTTGTTCACTGGATGAGTGGTTAGAGCAGTATGCGGCGGATCGTTTCATTACATCCAACAATAGTGAGAAGTTCCTGAAAGACGTGAACTGGGAACTACATAAGTTCAAGAAGAGATGTCAACGCATTGGTTAAAATGTGGGATTAAAAGACGACTTACCGCTATGAATTCTAAGTGGATGGTAAACTGCTTTATGACGAGAAGAATATCTGTCTCATTCTGTTAGATTACATAGCTTCGGGATTCATATATGTATAATAAGTGGCCGGTCTAAGTTATACATATACACGCATCGTGGAGATATTATAGATATTTTTCTGCTTCATTATCTTTTCCATAGTTTAATAATAATCATTCCAGCAGAAAATATCCGTTGTAACTGGGTGTTGTTGGGACTTTGCAAAGCAAGCAAAGGCTGAGCTGAGAATACTATCAAGATTATAAAAAGTATGATGACTGCTTGTCCATGCTGATACTTGCCGATGGACAGGAGAATTCGCTTGATATCACGGCCGGACTAATAAGATTCGATCTCAACATCTTGGGTTTTAGAAACTGAAGCATTGCCGCTGCATAGTCTCGAGAGGCTTTATGGAAGCCACCTTCGGGGCAAAATAAACAAATAAGAAATAATAACAGGGTCCTGCGGATGACACCATGCAGCCAGAATATTATACTTATCTGCAATTTACGCGACAGGCCGCGTCGCGTTTCACTCTGAGTCCCTGTCTTGATCAGCGCCTCCATTTCTATTTATATAAAAGTATAAAATCAACTCTACATCCTGGCAATAATCAATTCTACTAGGTTTAAAGTGGGCCGATAAAATCAACTCTACTAGAGTTGATTTAGTCATTAGTTACTAGGGCTTGTTTTCCTTCTTTAACTAGTTGATCTATCTCTTTCTCTTCTTGTATAAGTCCTAAAGAATTAAAAGCCTAGTTATATATTTATCTCTAATCATGGTAGAGCCGTGAAGGAGGCTCTGCTAGTCTAAGTAATAGCTTTCTTATCAGCGCTTTTGATAAGATGCCATGCTTTTCCAGGAGCTCCTGAAATTTCTTATCACCCCAAATTCTCTCAACCACACAAGCACTGAAGTCTACAACCAAATCTCTTAGTTGATCCGGCACTAGCTCTTCGAAAGCATATCGCACGAGCTCTACCACATTTTTAGAATCCATGCCCTTTCTTTCCAAGTCTATTAAGTCATGATAAAGCTTTCCGCGAGAGATTTCTGCGAGTCTTTTGACTCCATAGCGGTCAGCCAGCGTAAAGACTTTAGCGTGGTGCACGAAGCGGTTTGTCTGGTCTTTTAGTGATTTGTCGATATCAATGACCTCATGCGGGGATTCCCAAGAACGGAGAAAACTGCCCCACAGTAACGACTTTTGAACACTTCCCTGATTCTCCTGCTCTATTGCTGATGAAGGTCGCGAACTCGCCGGCAACCTCACAAAATACGTATAGAAATACGTACTCATTTCGGTTGATTCAGACCCATACGTTGACTCTTCTTCTGCTTGTGCTTGTGCTTGTGCTTCTGATTCTGATTCTGATTCTGCTGCTGATACTTCTGGTACATCTGAGAAAACTGCTTCTCCTACTGCTGGTCTTGCTGCTGGTTCTGGTTCTGGTTCTGCCTCTACCTCTGCCTCTGCCTCTGCTTCTGCTTCTGCTTCTGCGGGTTCATCAGCAGTACCTGATTTATGGTCCCCTCGGCCGGAAGTCCTCTGAGTGGGCCGAAGTGGTTCTGGAGTGTCGTAGTCTCCTGTATAGACAAACTGCCAGAAACTGTTGAAGACTATCTCGTCTACGTCGTCCCATTTGACAGAACATTCTCGCGAGTCTTGGGATTTTCCATTCACCATGGCAGCGAGAGCTGGTGACTGGTGTGCGACAAGAGCTGAGTGAATAGTGTATTCTGTTTGATGAGGGCCGATCAGAAATCTAAACGGTTTTGAGGTCGCAACGCTAGCGATGCTGGTCAGCATCATGGTGGTTATTCTGCTATTTATAGGTAGGACACTTACGCCTTCTTTGATACGCGCTCCATTCTTGGGATGATAATTATATTAGGGAAGATAGTCAAAAAAGGGCGCAATTTACAGACAGATTATATCTTCATTTAAGGGAAATTAGGCAACTTTTCAGTTCGGAGTCACTCACTCAGTGTGAGTTCCCCTCAGTTATGTTCAAACACTTGTCAGTTGTTCATTGGTCCACCCACACTGTGTATCTAAGTAGTCATGCTCCTGCATGCAGCGGTGATAAGAAAACCCTCAAATTTTGTAACTTAATCACAATTAAGCCCTGGCAATCTCCATCTCTCCAGTTTCTCCTTTACATAAGTGGGAGAATCAAATTTCGAGAAACGGACCAACGTTGGGGTAGACTTGAGTTTGATAGGGGTTGACTTGGATTTCTGATTGGTGCTTGGTTACGCGGTCACGCAAGACAACACTTAGCAGTAGCGCGTCAAGTTCAGATTCTGGCTTGTCAGTCTCTATCGCAACAAATGTGATAGCCAGCCTGAACTTCAGGCCCTGAAGTCACTATGTGGAGCCAGATATCGAGAAGCTTTGGGCAAGCCCCGAACAAATATCAATCGACACAATTTGCCGCTACTGGCTTGTGGCTGGGCAGAATAAAATGACTTTCTATCTACGAAGGGGCAGAAGACGATCCGACTCAAACGAGAAGAAGATGCTCACACATGGCAAGCTTGATGCTGAGGTGGGTGTAGCCGCTATGCCTCTCTTCTGTCGGCTGCTTCTATGGCTGTCTAGTGTGAGTGATAGTTTTGATGTAGTTCGATCAATCATCATCCAGAAGGCCACCAGTGTAGACTCAATATGTGATAATAATCCAGGTTGACTCTGGTATTATAAGAGCTTATAGAAGTCACAAGTCCCCCAAGGATCGACTGATACGAGGTGGTCGGCCTCGCATGACGTTTCTGTAGCAAAGAAATGTTGAAGCAAGATGTTGAAGCCATTAGGGCCTTGAAATCCGCCATCGCAGTCCGTCAAGTCGAGGCCGCTCCGTAACCAACCCGGCGCCATCTCCTTCCGGAAGCCATATATCAGATTCTAAACGGTATCAGCGGATATATGAGGTGGTCTGTGAGGTCGAAGCGAGATCGCGGCTTTATCGCCGTGAAGATAAAAGCTGGGATTCCTGTGATGATCAGCTGATTGGGCCGAGGTGAGCATAAGAATCTTACAATAGAATGGCTGAGCGTGAGTGTCTTAAGATGCCGGAATCGCGCTAAGATAAGCTTAGTTAGGGTGATTTAAGCTGCAGATTATCTAACATTTCCTCATTTGGCCATGACCTTGACACAAACAACATCGGCGGCCACGAGCACCTTGGCTTCCCGATTCCACCTGGGCAATCGCACGACTGGCCCCCCTCGTCTACTTTACATAGAATCCCGTTAATAGTATGTTATCTCCATTATATTTCGCACTTCTATCCTTGATGGACACGTGAGTCCACAAGTAATCGTCAGTAATGCCCCGTCACCAGCTACAATTAGTCCTCACTGCCTCAGTATCGGACGGATAGTGTTGAACTCTGAAACATGTCACAGTTGGCTATGCGTCAACTCTAAACAGAGCAGATATCTGGTTCATGTAGCGCATCACGAGCGGTCTCTGGATCAACCGTTATTCAATCACCGAGTCTCCTAAGTCCCACCGTCGAAGCCACAATCGGCCTTTGCGGCGCGACGGCAATTTCCCTTTGGAAAGAACACAACAGCAACATCCTCCAACCCTTCAAACGCATAATCGACTATAAGGGCAATGTATCAGCTCTTGTGAGCAAGAGATGTATAGGCTTACTGTTAGTCAACTGACTCAAGTTTGATGCATTACACTTGATGAACTGGGGACGAGACTGTCCCTGAAGAAAACAGATCGGACCTCGATCCTTGAGTTAGCTATGTACTTCTAAGCTTCCCAGTAGTCTCTGTCTCGTAGCTTCTGGAGAGTAGTAACAACGTGCGAGCTTGGTGCTCTCGGCTCTTTGGGGACTGGCTTTCTGACGTGGCAATGGTTATGGTACTAGAAGAAGGATGCTAGCATCTATGGCGGGACAAGCCCCCGGCCAAAGCGATATGCCGTGGGCGTGGTGGATGTTTGGGGGTCGAGGAGTAGCAACGCTTTCAGCCCCATATGATCTGGCCAGTAGGCCGAGCAGAACCGGTTGTGTACCTTCAGTCTCAACGTCTCGTCACATATATCCCATGGCTGATTAAAAGCCTGGGCTGCAATTGCACAGCCGACTGTAACATGAGACTGTCTATCATGAATAAGTCGGATGCTCTCATTCCCGACCCCCGGCACTTGGGCCTATGGTTTCTTGAGTATGCTGAGATACGATGTACTGTCCTGCGGTGCTGTCCTCTAGAGTTCTAACCCCAACTGCCCGGTCCTTCTCAGCCGTCCTTTACTTATGTTTGACGGTAGTTACCCTTCTACGCCGAGTAATCAGAATTGCGCGGTACAGCTCCCCCAATCAGTTCTAGTACCATACGGTCGCTATCGTTCTCTCGTATAAAGTTGTAAAATCTGATTATTTCTGTCACTGGCAGCCTGTTCATGAGACTGAAAACCCCCCAGCAACACTTTAGTTCTTTCGCCGTCCTTGTATAATTCAGCTTCAAGGCCGTGTAGTATGTCTCTCCCCTGCTCTCAAGTAGGCACGCAAGCGGATCCACGGTAGGAGCTTCACCGGCAAACGTGGTGCTAGCCCAGGCGCTAAAAGCAGATTCACCTCATGATCATGGTGCCGGGCCAGTAATAGCCTCTGCTCCTTGTTGCAAACAAGAGCTTTACCGGCAAGCATCATCCTGAGCGATACGATGATGCATAATCTGTTTCCCAGTCGCTGTTGTTCGGTGAGTTTCATCACTAAAAGCGCATATTACAGGCAACGTTTTCCAAGGTAAGCAGCCTCTTCTAGATGTCATAGATGACTGAGACTCTACATGCGACTTGGAGTTATTCTTGCCTTTGAAAATTTTGCCTTTTCAAGTCATCCCCAATATATTTCAGTCAGCGAAACGTTTCAAGTCACTAAATTTCATTCCTATTCAACAATAACTGGTCTTGACCGCGACGCGGGTGCTCGAAGGAGACACCGTTCGCTGCTCCCCAGTGCACCATCTCGTCGATGGCCCCGGAAGCCATAGCCGTAGTTTCGTCTATTGTGTCGCCTATGGATAGGATAGCTGTGTCATCTGCATAGCCAAAGCGGCCTGCTGGATGGGATAGTGCAAGTTATGAAAATTGCTATAGGGTAAGCGAATGTGCTAATTGGTACCCCCGCCTACGAGAACACCTCTTATATGGCGGGCCAGATTAGCTACAGTTAGTATACCAGCAATATAGATGTCTACTCTCTTATAACATAGGGAGTAGAGTATTAGCCTGGGCGGATTCGGATTCTGATGTTCTAACTCATGTAATAACAGGGCCGACAAGAAACTCACACAGATATTGAAGGATATTTAATATCTCCCTTTCGGCTTAGGTTTGGAGTGCTGCGCTAGGCTCTATATGAATTAGCGGTGATACGTTTCTGAAAATGGATGGATCTTGACCACGAAATTCATGATTGGCTGAATGAGGGCCCCACATTTCCAAAAGCGACCACATCTTGACCGCTAAATTCTAATTAGCTACAATGCTTAGGGCCGACGACGAGGTCAGCAACTTCCAAGACGAATATACCAACAACCAGCTAAAAGAACTTATAAAAACACGAGTAAAGCATGTTTTAAGGTCCTATTGTCTGGTTTTATGTTATGCTAATAAGTTTTACATGATATTCTATGTCTAGTTTGAGTCCGTTAATATATAATGTTAGCCCCCTCTCCGTCACCGAGAGTGGAGCCGCGGCAGTTTCACTACGTACCCTCTTTCAAGTGAAAGAGGACAACAGGGGTAATGGCCCAATCAAGACGCATAAAAGTCCTTTTTCACTTGGATTTGGGGTTGGAATAATGATGTAGAAGAGATCAGCCAATTTATTAGACGATTTAAGTCAAATCGCCTCTTAATAGTTCCTAGGATAGGACATTGTGACTACAAGGCTTACCCCAGTTTGAACTGGATGGAAGCCAAGGCATTAGTGACATCACTCCCTGCTTTTTTCCCGTAAATAAACAACAAGGAACTTGTGTAAAAGGTGGCTGCTTACGTGTCTTACCTCGGATTGCCGTGTTTTTCCAACCCCGCCCCTGTTTTGTAACCAATCTATGAGAAGCACCTTATATAATTCGCCCGTGACAAGCCTGCAAAACTTGGCTTGAAGATCATGGCTGCCACGATGTAACCCTTTTTAAGGCTTAGAGAAGTAAAATTGAACTTGTTGTATGAAATAACCCTCCACTTGTTGTCAGGCTTAACCTAGTATTATGCTTGGCATGTTCTCTTCGGGATAATTCTTCACCTTAATATATCTCATAGCCTTAGTAATTATAGCATACAAGTATAAATAGTCTGACTCTATCGTGGCCCCATATAGTGGCCCGTTATTAATAGGAGAATGCTTGCAATCGAGTTAGCAAAAAATCAATTTAATTATCATAGGGCTTACTAAAACAGCCCTATTAGCTAATGTTGTTATGCTTTTCAGTATGCACGATGAATTTGCTTTAGGTAGAGATAGCTTGTGTTACTTTACGTGACCCTCATTATGTTCTAAATATATCGGGTCTTAGACTATCCTGGGGGGGTGAATAGAGATAGGATAGAGTAGCTTGTAGATCACCGAGAGTGAACGGAAGAAAATGTAGTGTATATAACAGATTTCCAATCGAGGGACTCCCTGAGCAAGGAGGAGCTTACTACAAGGTCAGTTAATAGAGAAAGGTAGCTAATACGTTGGACACGGAATTGATAAATCAAAAATCAAGGCTATCTAAGAAGAGATCAAGACTTTGAGGTGTCTGTCAAAGAGAGCTATTAAAGCTCCAACCATGCCCTCCCATACACATTGTTTCTCCGAACAGAAACTTCGGTCAGACTGTTGCAAGCTTACTGTTACGGCGAGGCATACTCTATGTTCTAGAGACACATAGGGAAATGATCTGTGCAACTCTCTGGACAAAATCAGTCAGATTATAGTGCTGACTCATTTGATGCGATTGACATGTATGTAGATCTGAGTGAGTTATCGAAAAGTACTCAATTTGCTGATTTAAAGTTATTTCAGCTCAGTCAGGCCCACTCGGCTTACGTAGCGTGGGCATAAGCCGAAAATCTTGCCGTTTTGGTCTCCCCTTATGTACATACTAGGAAGCTGGTAAAATGTATTGGGCCTTTTTTCAATACAACAAGGCGGAGGCCAGCGACGAAAGAAGGCACGATGTAACACAAGACGACAAATAAAATCTCCTTACATTGCGCTAGTGAACCCTTGGCCAAGAAAAGTCCGAGGAAATATCACAATTGGATTGATACAGGCTTAAAGCAAATACAGTAGTTGCCATCGGGTCAGCAACGGGTCCGTCTTACCTTTATGAGACACGGTACTTGGTAGTGCCGACTGTTTTTGTATATGTACGCGGAAAATGTGTACTTCGCTATACGAATATCTAGTATCACGATACTCGTGCAAATCGGGATGGTCAAGCGTTGTTTATGTTACCGTTACATGTGTTCGCACAGCTGGCTGTATTTGGCAACGTGAGAGATGTTTCTGCATCGCCTTAATACGAATTGTAAAAGTTGAACAAGAAGAGGTTGACCTCTATTCACCTGTTCTTTACATATATAAAGGCCAATACCCTCCGGCTGCCAAGGAACCTCATCTCTAAAAGCTCAACTATCAATCCAAAAACACCACGACCAACAAAGCCAACACTCTCCTCGAACATACCAGTCAAGTAAGAGCAGCCCCATAGACCGAACTCTACCTAGGTTTTTGGAACATGCTTACTGACACTACTCAAGCACTTCGGTCAAAATGGTCAATCTACTCTACGTCGTTTATGCCTTGTCCGCGGTGGCTGGAGTCCAGGCTTGCGAGACAACCTGCTCTGCTACTGGTGACAGTGGTTCCACTTGCAGCTACATCTGCAATCAGGCATGCCCCGATGTTCCTGCGCATGAAGCCCGGAACAATTTCCTGGCGGCTCTGCAATCAGGCGGTCACTCATGCTCCGCGGTGGGAGCAAGTGGCGTCAACTGCCAGAAGACTCCCGCCTTTGGAAGCTGCTACGATCACTATTGGTTATGCGGTGATTGCTAAATTGCCACCATGGGTGGTGTCTAAGGATCTGAGATATTGTGAGAAACTGGGAATTTCCTATCAACTTGTATAAAGGCAAATTTAGGGAGTTCAAACCAATATATCAAATTGCAGTTTCTTAACATGAATCCTTAACTCTCTTTGACTGGCTGAAGGATCCTAGCTGTAAAATATGTAGGTCAGGTTCCACCGTGTTTATATTGACGAAGATAATAGTCCAGCAAGCCACTTCGAGTGTACGCTCAAATCACCCTACCCCTACTACAGCTCCACTGCAGGTCCGTTGCAAATTTGAGCCTTGGGGAGCTGAAAGGCTGAAAATAAGCTTTGTTGTTGTCGCTCTCATGTCAGCTGCCCAATCCGGTCACATGGACTTTCCGCTGGCTGTCGATCAGTCTAGGCATCCAAAACATACGCATTTGTCTCAGAGCCGTTATGTCACTTCCTGAGTGTTGAGTGAACTGCCATACAGAGCTACCGGGGCGGATGAAACAGCTGTGCAAGCAAATAACTGTGACACTACCTCTACAATTGTGACCTAAAAATGAATATTCCAGATCCTATACCTGGCTTTGGAACCCGTTGAAGTCAACGAACGTCAACAGTGTCTGTGCAATGAATCACAGCAGTCCCACTGATAGATGATTCCAACTGATATTTGGACGGAGATCATCCTCACAAAGATTCTGATGAATAAAAACTTGACGTAGCCGTGACCTGGCTTCTCAGCTGCTGCATCCTCGCGTTGATTTTCGATATTGAGGCGGAAATTGACATCGTACGCGCGAATGCATTGGGAGTAAACTCAACCTCTGTGGGTGTATGGCTTCTGGCAATTCAAAGTTTTCTTATATGCAGGCCTCTAATTTGGCTACAGCTTTAGCCGGCTGTATTGATTTATATATTGTGCATTAACCTCTTCGTCGTCGTTGCATAGCAATATTCCAATCACAGACCAGAGTCGACCCCCAGCAAAACTCAAGGCTACCCCGCGACTAGTGACTTTAGTAAATTCAAGTCTACCCCCGGTCAAAAAATCAAGTCTACCCCTTGTAAAGTGGGGCAAAATAAATCAATTCTAGTAGAATTGATTTTGGTATGTAGGACTAGGTTTTGGCTGCCTCTGGATGATGAGCAGCTGCGAGGGGTTTTATCTCAGCTGAAAAGGTTGTCTCACTTGCACGGAACTAAAATTGCCGTTAGAGTATTTGAAGACCTCTTACTGGCCACAGAGTTACACACGTAATCAGCCTCGATAAAAATAGCTAATGGCTTAGGTCTTGTCATAGCGAATGGGCCATGTTATTTCAAACCAGAGCTGAAAAAGATGTTGTTTACACTCCCTTTTTTTCCCTGCTTATTAAAGCAACTGTAACTGTTGTAATTGGCACACCTACTATAATGATTGCTGCGAATATTGCGACGTAATATATATGTTCTAGTCCGTGCACGCTAGACATCCCTCCGATTTCCCCCAGAATTGCATCGTAATACATTCTTTTCGTCCATGTACGCTTTTAGGGTTCGCGGAGTTATAGTGGAACCCAAACTCAAGAATTATCAGCAAACGCATTAAGTTTCAGCCGGCGATAAAATTTGTATGGGAAATTTAGTGCCGCCAGCAAGACATACGCCGCGCGACGATTAAAATGAACGTTTGCCGACAATTAGCATTTCGGGCGCCATAATAGCTACAGTAAATTTAAAACATACGACAGCCAATGATTGCCCATTTGGTTCCCCTCACTGCCATGCCGCAATTATCCTCTCGCATCACTAAGTGACTCACCGAGCCGCTTTTGAGTTTGCTCGCCTGCACTTGCCAGTCTGTCGCAAGTGCCACTGAACGCCCGATTGACCTGTGCTTCCATCGCTGCGTGGTCAGTTGCCCGCCATCAGGCCCTGTGTGGTTAACCAGTCAGTGATGAGGGGCTTTTATGGCTGCAGCCGGTCAAGCAAGCCGTTTTGGGGGGTTTTGACAGGGTTTGCATAAAAACCGAAAACGGCCGTAGACCCAGGCTGTTTTCTCTTTCCTTGCAGAAGGAATGAACTTTGTTATCCATCCCTTCAGTGGCCCTAACGCCCACTACACGGCAGAGCCATGTTTTCAGAACGGGCTAAATGGCACTGGAGCAATGTTACGAACGTGAGCGAGATGATCTAAACTAAGGCCATTTTTAGCGTTTCGTGTTTTAGGTTTTCTAATTTCATAAGTGCGGTAGAATCGGGGAAATATGGGGCAAGAATACTACACGATGATTGGTCAAAAATAGGAAACGCAACGCGTTTCTGCTGATAATTCTTGAGTAGGACCTGATACGTTGGGTAATTGGTACAAGTAGGTTCATGGAATTCATTGGATTTTAGCTAACTATCTTCTTTGTAAAGCGTTTGGTCAGAAGTTCTAAAGATCATGTCCAACATATCCGTAGCTGCAGAAGCAGGTAAAAGGGGTATCTCCGAGCACGATATAATCACTGGGTCAGCGTGGAAGGCTTGTGATGGATCGTCAAACTTGTTTAAAAATGACGCTGGAAAACGAGCAGTAAACGCCCAAAGGCGTGTTAATTCACAAGTACTCGTGGCTAACACATGAACCTGATGCGACAGGGTTTAGTAACAGAGGCTACGGTCGGGTAGAATACTTACCTGCGTGAAAGCGGCTATAGGGTCTGTTATGTGTGATAACTTTGTCCGTGTGTCCAGCTCGAGCGTGCAAGTTGATGCCTCTGTAGCGTTATTTGTTGTAAAGGACCTCCGTCTCTTCTGTGCCAAAGCTACCAGGACCGCCAAAATGAAGGGATCATATTGTCGTATAGAAGGCCGTATTCGGCGTAACTTTGCTTTAAGAATCGCTTCCACAGGCTTGTTATGGGGCCGTCTCTGAAACAGTCTACGATAAAATTTTGTGTAGACTGTGTTGACTCGAAGTGATTCGACCTTGTCAAGATCGAGATAAGCCACGGGGGCGCGTGAACGCGAGAAGGCATCCACTTGAAGGGACACTTCGTCATGCGGGCCATACCTGAGTAGCAGAGCATCATCCTTACGAGAATTTGGACTCGTTTCGTGGTGGAAGCCATAAGCAGCCATCAGATCTTCGATAGCCCAACTCCGGAGTTTGTCGTTGTTGAAATGCGATCGCAAGGATGCTAAAGCTTTTTTGACATTCTGAGATGGTGCATTTCTTTGAGTCCGCGAGCTCTGTTGTGAAATTCTATTGGTGACGTCCTTTAATGGTACCTTCGACACCCAGCTCTGATCAACAAATTGACAGGCGAGGACATGAAGGTGCTGTGAAGTCCACTGCAACGGATGAACATATAGACGTTGTCGGTGCCGGCCAATCATATTATGCAGAGACAGTGTTGATGGTTTTAAGTCTGAGAAAAATGTGGCATGCCCTTCACCCGCATTATCATTCGCCTTGGGATCTTGAGATGGCAGTTGGAGGCCGCATGGAATCCGTGGGGGGTGGCCGCAGCAGGCATGTTTTTGTTTTGGAGGATTTGAAAGAGAGCTTTCGGCTTTTCTCTTCCTCAATCGGGTAGAAGAAGGCACATCCACACTGGCCGGTAGACGATCATCCTTCCTGGCGGGGATAGCAGAGCTCGTAGCGGTCTGACGTTGTGCTGAACGTGTCGTCACTTCCATATTGAAACGAGGATGAAGACGCGTTCGATTGCGCGACTCGCTTGCAAAGGCTAAAAATATTGGTCCCAAGTGGGGCGATGCATTAGTCAGTGAGTCCTCTTGCCTTACCAATACTGTGATTGGCTAGACCCACCCTAATGTGCGGGGTCCTGTTCGTGCTGTACTGTTTGTCCATATAAAATTGGCTCACTGTAATGCGCACGGAAGAAAGTAAGGCTCTTTTTTGATATTTTCTTCTATACTCAGTCCAGTAAGTATAGCTGCGATATATTAAAGTTGCAAGCATGGCTCCGCATGCATAGTCTGGAAAAATCTCAACTTACGAAATCTATAGTCACGAATCACTTGATCATGCCGAACCATCCATACACTCCTCGCTCCCCCGAAGATTATCAAGCTATCTCCGATGCACATGGAGGGTTGCGGGTGTTCTGGCAGCTCAAGTCTGATGAGCTTCGCAGCTCTGCAAGTAAGTGGAATGTTCGGCATCTTATCGCTTATCGTCTATTGGTACATCCTTTGGAATGGAAGACATTGCCGTGCCTCAATGATCATAACGAGTCATGTTCGCTTTGCAATCCGAGGCTTGCTTATCAAAACCTTGACTGGGGAATTATCCAGTCTCTCGTGGGTTCCAATCCGGATGGCATAACAACCAAATCCGATAGCGAGCTCTTGAGCTTGCCACTTGGTCAGCTCTGGGTAGACCTCGCCCGGGCGATTCGGCACGACCGAGATGTCGAACCAAGACAACATCCCCAGCGAGAGAGAAGAATGGTGCAAAAAGAAGGATACCAGAACTCGTCAACGACAATTCACGGCTCGTCCTCGCCTACAATACCTTCCTCATCTGAATATGAGTTCGAGATGGGCTTAGAGAGAGAGGACATAGACAAGGATGAACACGACGCACGGCGGGCCAGACCTGAAGAGGTCACTGTAAGACTTGTGACAAGTTTCTTAGAAAACGCACTTCTTCGATGTCTGCTTCAACATAACTTGTGCGACACGGAGGTACGACTCAGAGTTGAGCGCAGAAAGGCAGAATACAGGCTCGGCAATCTCATTACTATTAAAGCCGAAGATGATGGGGGAATATGCAAGATGCGAAAAAGATATGGATTCTGGGAGGTGGAGCATCCTTATCAAGCTTTGCTTGAAGCAAAGAGGGTCTTCAAAGATATCGAGTTCAACGAGAAGGAGGACAAGCATGTCCCTGTTCTATCAAACGAATATCTAGCGCAGTATCTCGGTGAGGCTGTTATCACATGGGGAAGTAATCAACAACTATTAGGAGACGGGTACTGCCCCCATTAAATTACCCTGAAGGGCCCACTACTGATTAACACTTGTGTTGTACAGGATATTTGTCGTTGCTGCCGTTGGGACTTTCATCCGATTCATTCGTTACGAGTTCGGTAGCAACTATGCTCAGTATCTTAGTGCGACAACACTGAATGGACAACTGGATATTATATCTGATCCAGGAAAAGACACATTTGTGCATATGCATGGAACCAGGTGGTTCAACCTTCAATCTGGTGAGGGGAGACGAGGTGCACTTTGTTGTCTTCTCGCTTTGCACAGGTGGTTTGATCCTGGAGTAGAGGACGGTAGCGAGTTCGAGAGCGATACCATGGAGTCGGTTGATGGTGAAAGTCGAATATGATATACGACTGCGATCAATTTCAAGATTCTTTGATTAGTGGGAAACATAATCCCTGCAAGCGATAAACTCTTAGAACATCGGCTAGGTAGACTGCAAAAAGAATACAGGAATAGGGAATCTGTTTCAGAACGGACGTTCACGACGAAATCACGTCCAAAGAGACTGAGCTCTTGTGGTTTGATAAAGAACTCAACCGATGGTGGAAACGAACAGCAAGAACGTGACTGGAAGACGATTTATACCGGCGCTCGACTTAGAACATCATGTAAATTTGTTTCTCAGGCATCGCGTGTATGGCAGTTTATCCAACAGTCAGTAGGAACAAAGCTAAGAGGGTTAGGAGGAATGTTGCCTTCACCTCCAAACAGGATCTACCAGTATACACGCTATTACAAACAATATTCAGCAGTGACTCTGCCATGCTAAGTTGTAGAGGATACTATGTAAGCAAAAACTCCCCTATTGAAGATTCAGTATCACCTCTGCCTTGTTATTTGTTGCTCGTATCGATTGCTAATGGACAATGATATTTGTAAGAATTCGTTGGCAATTACGTGACGTTGGGCGGCCTGCTGTCAAAACAGCCACCCAGCTGTCTTAGACGTGATGGATTTAAGAATATATATGAGATATCTACAAATTGATCGATGCCGAAATTGGCACGGAAAATGGTGGCGGCCTCGAAGACCCTAAATCGCATTTGCCTACGGGATTGGATGCGACAAATATTTATCAACCACGCTATGCTATACCCCCATAGCTCTATACGCTACAGGACGCGTCGAGTTCTGCGGTAAACTCCTGGCAAACCTCTGTTCCGATCAGCACTCTCCTTCCTGATTATAGGATAAAGTCAAATCAACTCTACACCCTGGCAATAATCAACCCTACTAGGTTTAAAGTGGATCAATAAAATCAACTCTAGTAGAGTTGATTTGGTCATTAGTTACTAGGAAGGGTCTGGGGTTGTTGTCCGGTATGTCATCAGACAGGGACAAGGGCAGTGTCGCATCATCTCGGAGGCTTAAAGCAGAGAAATCACGAGTGAATGGCAGATCTTGAGATTCTGTAGCCTCTTGAAAGATTTGTTGTAACCTTGCAGCATGCTGTCGATCGCGGCATCGCTGGACACGGAGACGCGTCTGCGACCTGGGCGATACGATATGGTCTACTTCGGAACGGCCAACGGGTGTCGCAGCTATTTGCTTGCTTTGTAAAGGTGGCCTAGAACCTGGGGTTTCCGTTGCCGAGGTCTCTTCATCCTCGTCAGTTTCGGCTGCTTCCCGGTAGCCTGTGTTTGCAGAGTACGACGTCGCAACGCAGATTGTATCGGCAGGTATTTGTTCGCTAGTCGGCCGTACGGGTGTTCGCAGTCGCGCGGTTGTGTCCGGTCTCCGGATTGCCCCATCCGCCAAGATAATCGGTTTGTCAATCGTCAAGGGCGGTGCACTAGCGACACGTGGGCTTCGGCGACGTGAGCGAGTAGCGTGCGACGGCGACTGTCTGTCAATTGGGAGTGGGTCGGTTCGGCTAGACTGCTGGCCATTATTATCTATCGGTAGTTATAAGTACAAGTCACGTAGAGTACGGAAGGAAAGATGGAGAGACATACTGGGAACAACTGGATCCGCCAGGGTTATTTCTGGAAGCGATTGGCTTGGTATACCGGACTCGGCATTTTGTGTCTGTTTACCCTGGCGAGCTACTAGACGCTGCTCTCGCTCTCTTTCTCGTCTACGAGCGGCCTTTTCTGCCTTTTGCTCTGTTGTTAATGGACGACGACACATTCTAACGTGTGCTGATAGACTTGCCTCTATGTAACGATGAGAAGGATGACAAATAGTGAAATGCTCTATTTGGCTTGTTTGTTTACTTGTTTACTTGTTTACTTGTTTGTTTACTCAAACTACGCGTCTATACGCAACAGTCAGGCTTGCCTTTGTGTTCACGCTTTCTTTGCTTTTTCTGATGTGATGTTGTTGACGTACACAGTATAGCGAGTGCTGGTTGGAAGTCTGAGATTAAGAGGCGTAGAAACTAGCAGGGGTGGAGCGTTTCAGAGAACAACTGGCTGAACATTTACGGGACACGAACGAACCTAGGGTAGATAAGGTCGTGAATGACTTCAAATGCCTATGATGTATAAGAATAAGAATCGACAATGATTTTACGATAAATTCATACGAAGTATCCTTTTTTGTTGTATTTTTTTTTGCCTCTTTCGTCTAATAAGCCGGATAATTTTTTTTTAGCAGGAAAATGTATGCTGGAGTCACATCGCGTACCATATTGTAGAGAAGCAAGAACACAATGGCTTGAGATACAACAAAAGATATGACGTTCTAGTTGTGCCGATAACCGAGGATTGAAAGATAATGAACGATCAAACTTCAATCATTCGAAAATGATGGCTTTTTTTTTTAAAGGAGTTAATTCATCGCGGGTCACCTTCAATGCTAAGCTGGTACGCAGAGCAGATTTGCAAAAACATCTTGACTTATACATTAAGTTAGGAAAGTAATGACTCTAAAGAACTCTCATGTGTAATTGCTTTTTCTATGCTTGAATAAAAAGTACAGTATTGAGAGGTCGTTGAATGGCATCTCCAGACTCGGTATTCATAGACAAGATGCGACTTTGCTCCCAACCCTAGGATCCTGGTCAATTTTTCGGCAGGGTTGGGGTAGAGTGGAGTCTGTACGTTCAGTTATTCGGTTTTCTATTGGTTCGTTGGGTCGACCGTTCAGTTAAACGCAATGTCATTGGTCCTCGGTATCAGCCACTGAAAAGTGTAGGATAGATATACTGACAAAGGATAATACGATTTAGATATTGTAATGTCTGGCTTGCGCGAGGTACTATTGCTAAGTTGGGCTATATCGACTCATGTTTCTGGACCTTTATTGATGCTGATATTATATGGTCGCTATTGGTGTTATAGAGCAATGGAAGCTAGGTTCTAGCTGATATCTTTTCTGATTTCCTTCTCCGCATCCACCATGATGATTCTCAACGCTAGGTGTTGTTCGGACAGTTATCGAGATAAAATGCAAAACATTCCGGCACCGATAAGAGCAGATATTGAGAATATTGACTACAGTGGGGTTAGCTGAGAGTGAATAGTGGAGACATACATTCAGTTATATTTGATAGGATTGGTTATTATGACAAGCCACTTGCAGGGTTGTAATGGTATGTAGTGAGCAACGATTGAGTCTAGAGCTAGAAAACCTCTAAGAAAGGGAAAGACAGTGGAAAGAAATACGTAACTCTGATCTAAAATGGCTGGAATATATAAAAGTGATTGAATTGAATTTTAGATTATTGTTTAATCCAATTTGCACTTGACTTTATATAATGGCGAATTTGTTATAGAATTTTAACTGTAGTGTTAACCTTGGACTGAAATTTTACTGACATTTACCGGTACAATCCTGCCAACCCTGTCCCTACTTATACCATTGATTGTAATAAACTCCTCATTCTGCAAGGCGCTGGTCAGACTATAGCATATATAGTAGGGGGAGGATGTAATAGTTAGGGCAGAGTATATATAACAGTTAAGAAGAAATATAGTTAGAATGGGTATATAATTCTCATTCTTCTAGCGATTTAGAAATACAACTGCAGTGCTCTAACCAGTAAACTAAGCCCATGTCAATTTAGATGTCCTGTCCCATGTCCAAATTCATCACCCTATAACATATAATGTCCCCGCAATAGTCCTCCAAACCTAAACGCTAGGCTTTTCGCAGCAGACCTTCCTTTCAAAAGGCACCCAACAGTCGTCAAACAGGTGGGAGAACTTGAGGTCGTGACCCTCACAGTATCTTTCGGCCTGCCCAGCCCAATCTTCGCTGCAGTGGCTCACGTGGTCGCAGTTATCGCGGCTCTCCAATTGCTTTGCCGCGTCGTTTTCGAAAGGGGCCGCGAGTACGGATATGGCTACGGAAGCTAGGGCGAAGATGACGGCCTTCATGGTGTATCTTGGAAGTAAGAAGTTTTTAGATAGGAATTGGTCGGCGTTAAAGAACGCGAGGAACTAGAACGGTGAATTGATGGGTACCTGGGAGTTAAGAAGGATATTTCAGGCTGCTTGGAGGTAAGAGAATCCGTGGATCTTAGAGAGGTCCAAACTGGAGTTTTATACCTGAAATTGCGAACACAGGATGACCCTACCGAGGAACTGTGTTACAGACACATTCAGCTAATGCAGTGCCTCCACAGCTATCCCTAGAACCTATGGCAGCTTCAGTGAACGAATAGATGCAGAATCCCATACGGCGGTGCGTGGCTTAGGGGACTCCGGTTCAGCCATCAGGCGCCACAGCCTGGTTGAGTTAGAGGGGTCTTTAAGAAAAGATAAAAATAGATCTAGAGCTAGCCTTTATGTCGTACAATCTCTGTATTTGACGTGACGCCCCGCATCCAGTCGGGATCATATGTCTTTTCACCAGCCCCTCTTAGGGCTGAAGATCTAAATTTAGCAGGTGTGTAGCCTACTAACGTACAGGATAACGGTAGCTAGCTGGGTAGAGTGGAGACTGTACGTTCAGTTATTCGACGTCCTATTGGCTCGGTAGGTCGACCGTTCAGTTAAATGCAATGCCATTGGTTCTTGATATCAGCCACTGGAAAGTATAGGATAGATGCAAGAACCAAGATGAAATAACATAATCTAGATATTATTGTAATTATAATATCCAACGTGTTTTATATACTATTCAATTGAGCCGTATAGAATGATCCTTAGGTTTTAGCTGTTAAAGTTGATGCTAATATCGCAGTGCCTGTTATTGTCAAGGGCCATCATGGAAGCTGGGCTCTAGCTACCACGATTCTCCGACTGTATCTACATCTATGCAGGTGGTAGTGTCTGTGCTGTTGACTTTACTGATAGTAAATCAGGTTGATATGGTGCAGTAAGCGGGACTTAATTGTTAAGAAAAAATGGAACTACATATGGTGAAGAGTGAAGAGAAAGAATAGCAAATGGTGAGAATTACTGACTGGCTTAAAGCGAATAGTGGAGATACGTTCAGTTATATTTGATAGGATTGGTCATTGTCGCAAGCCACTTGCAGGGTTGTAACGGTACGTACTGAGCAACGATTGAGTCTAGAGCTGGAAAACCTCTGAGAAAGGGAAAGAAAGTGAAAAGAAATGCGCAACTCGGATCTAAAATGGCTGGAACATATGAAAATGAGTTAATTGAGTCTTGGGCTATTATTTGATTCACCTTACATTGAGTTTTATACACTGGTGGATTTGTTGTAGAATTTTAACTGTGGTGTTGACCTTCGATTGAAATTTCACCAAGACATTCACAACCATCCTAACCCTGTCCCTACTTACACAATTGATATATGTTCTCAATGATTAAAAAATGCTGTCGCAATGCAATTCGTGATGTCGGTCAGTTTGCGGCTTCGTCGATGGAGGTTTGCTGATTCGCGAACCGTGGTCAAGCAAGAACCCATATTTCTGCTTACACAGGCCAATCACGGTGTCATCTCCAATACAACGCTCTGATTGGATAAGACGGGTGACTAAATATCACATCATTGGCTGATCAGAAACGATGAGGATGGTGTTTTTGATTGTAAAACTAAGTCAGTTATAGAACATATTTGTGTAAGTATTAATCTGTAAGGAATACTAATTCCATTTAGATGCATCTTCCGCATTTCCTCATTACTTCTCCCGACGGTTCCGACTCTTGGTAATTTGTCTCTAGAATGAGGCGTGTCACTAGGTCCAATCAAACCGGGTAATTTCCCAATTGAGCTTGTTGCCCATCCAATTATCGCTTCTACCCTATCTCCAACTAGCCCCCTCTCCATTACGCAGTCACCTAATCACATCAACAAAGCGCGCCTCCATATCAATTAGAATGGCATCACATTGACCATAAAAAGAAAGCCCACTTATGACAACCTACTATACGTTAACCTCAATAGACTCTAGCTAACCCCCTCCCTTGGATGTCTTTGAGAGTGACGAAATTGCTAGCTCCAGTTTCCTTTTTGGGGCGGGCTCGTGATAATATGGGACAGCTTATCTGCGCTAGCCAAATTGGGGAATCGTCACGCTCTCTAAAATCTGTACTAATCCACAAGAGGAAATCGTCACGGTCCAGCGGTGACGACATTGTTTCTTGACTTGAATAAGCAGCTACAACAAGAATATAGATCTAATCATTAATAAAAAAAATAGCTTCATGTTTTTCAATGGCTAAGCTTCTGGGAAGAGTTATATAGGATAAGGAATCTTGGTTGTTGTCTTGAAAACCTAAGTGCTGATTCCCTCCTGGAGTCACACCACGCATGGGAACAAGCAAAGCAAAGACGACAATTCTCAGTCGAACGAGAACAGACTTGCGAAGGGAGAGGAAACTACCAGACGGAGTTGGCAGACATTCGAGAAAGGTCGACTCAGCTCTGCCTGGTAAACATACTCGGCTACTGTACGACCAGCTACCGTGGAAGGAAGCCAGCGTGCTGGCACAACTCAGGACCGGGATGGCACGACTGAACGGCTACCTGTATCAAATTGGAGCAGCAGCGACCGATGAATGCCCATGCGGGCAAGCAAAAGAAACGGTAGAGCACTTCCTCTTCCGATGTGTAAAATGGATGGCACAGCGCAAGGAGATGATGCTTCAATGCGTAGAGGAAAAGCGCGGCAACCTCTCCTTTCATTTGGGGGGCAAAGCTGCATCAGATGGACAAAAATGGACACCGAACATGGAAGCAGTACGAGCCACAATTAGGTTCGCAATCGCCACAGGTCACCTGGAACAGAGATGACAACCACAACACCACTAACTCATCGGCCATAAACTTATACCTACTAACGACTGCCCCGTGCAACCAGAAGCAGGCATCGCTTCAGGCGCCGAAGATAGGAAACTGAACACTTGGAGGAATTGGGCTTCAAGTTGACTTGCTACTACTAACAACTACGGGGATCAAGGAGACAAGCGATGATCAGGCTGGAAAGAACAAGAAAAGAACTGCAAGGGCTTGGCGAGATCAAGGCAACAAATAGCGAGCTGCAGGTATTATTAGCTCATAGAGCCCTCTGGGCAGTGGCCTACCGGGCGTAATAGACTTGTGTGTGTGTAGGACTAGGGTGCCGGATTTTCTGGGTATGCAGTACCATCTTGGTCTGCGTTGGGGTTGAAGAACTCAGCGGTAAGAACTTGGGTGGTGGGAAACTCGGTGGTGGATGAGAACAATTGTTGCCAGTTCTCCGACCACTCGCCCGAGGGGACCCCTTGCATCGGTGACTCAGGTAGTTGGAGGCAAGCGCCCGGGTTTTGCATCGGATTGTTCTCGTCAGTGTAGAGCCCACGGGGGTTTTGCGGAGGCACATCCGGAAGGCCGACCTGGGAATAACCGCCGGTCGGGTTCGGGGCCGGAGCGTGTAGAGCCATGCTCAGAGGATCGGACGGGGTTTGTGGAGGCATGTTTGAAAGGCCCGGCTCCGGAGTGTTGCCGGCAAATTCGGTCCCTCCTGGCGTGTTTTGGCCTTGCTTGGGCTGCAGCGTCCTCGTTTTTCGGTCTTTAGGGGCGACCTGCATAAGCAGCAGCGGTTTTTCCACCACCATCGACGCCACTTGCCATTGCTCGTCACTCAGCACCGGCAAGGAGTCAGTCGCCTCCCACAATTTGCGGATCCCCCTTAGCAGCACAGGCATATCGGCCGCGGAGAAGCTGATGTTGCCGTGGTGCCGCCCATCGATGGCCGTGTTGCCGGCTTCCGGGTGGAGCAGCCTGTACCATTCCAACCACTTCAGGTCATGATTGAGGTCCTTCCTTTGGTATACCGTCTCAATGTCCACCCACAGGTCTATGTCGATCTCGCAATGCCGCCTTTCCCCTGCTATTGGTTGGCACGTCCCGTCTCTTTTTAGTCTCCCCCTCAAGTGAATCGTTGGGTTATCGCGGCAGTCGAACCGCTTGTTGCATTCTTTGCATCTGAGATGGACGCTCCTCATATGTTCCCTTCAAATACTATTAGCCCTTCTTGGTGAGACTTCTTATAGGCATTTTGGGTAACTTACATAATATGCCGGAACTCCAAGCCGTTTAGAGTGCATGCGTAATCTCTCGGAGTTTGTAGGCTCCTCGTCACGGAAATAGCCCCTCTGAAGAAGGGACAGTCGTATCTCTGCCGCGGCGCTGACTGCGCTTTTTTTGCTCGCTCTGAAGGTCGATTCTCGTCGCAATCATAGAGCTTTAAGACCTCGGTTGGGTCAGGCGGGTCATATTCGATAGCTGCCTGCAGCAGGTCTATCCAGTTGGTGTCCCGAACAATCAACCAATCGTCTGCATAGGACATCGTCGCAATAGTTCTGGGAAGATGATTGCTGAAGCAAAAGTCAACAGAATGTCGGCAGAGAAGGGGTCTTCAAATGGTGCAACTCGAAGATGCCAAAGGAAGGAGTTGAGGAAGAGAACGAGAAGAGAAAAGGGGAATAAATATAAGACGGAGATGGTCGTGGGGTGGGCTGTGCGCCCAAAGCCAGGCTGAGTTAAACACATGCGAAAGTTTGAGGATGTGTATTTGCACCTGCGAAAATTTGAGAGGTCAGCAGGAGCCCAATGACGTATAGTATCGAGCACTGGCAGCTTCCTCTTTCACAAACTCACAATGTAAAAAGCGTCTCCACACAGCACGTTGAAGGATACAGTACTTACTGTGTCTACTCCTGTTGGGCCTTTTAGACACTATCTGAGCGTCAAGCACAAGGTAGCGATAAGCCTATTCGCACTGCCGTGAGCCATTCCATCCTAGGACTAGTACTCTGGCTGGCAGTACGTGAGAGGTACGCGTATTGTGGGGCCAAAGAATTGCTTACAGGTGAATTTTACAGCCAAAAATGGACATCGCATCTGCTCACGAAGTGCCTTTCTGTACCTGGGAGTCCCCACAATTAGCTGAACAAAAAGAGCATAATCGCGAAGAGGAAGCTGCGTACAGTACTGTAAAGCAGAAAAGCTAATTGCAGCCACCCAAGCAAAGAACAAAGAGGTCTGCAAGAAGGGGTATTTTGAAGCTGCAAAAAGGCAAGGAAGATAAGATTGGAGGGAAGACTAGAGCCTTTAAGGAAAATTGATCAAGGTACAGTGAAGCGAGTTGTACATAGGGGTTGAAGCTGGCAGTAGGATACAGTTGATCGTTTGGATGTTTTGATTGTTTGGCTGGGGCATGGCACGGTTACCCGGGGGCTAGAGATATTACATAAGGCTGCCCCCTCTCCTGCTGGAGAGGGGTAGCAAAATCCCTAAATTCGTCGAAACCCGTAAATCTCACTGAAAATGGAGGGGATAAAATGGGTCTAAAATATGAAAATTGAAGTGCTTTATTATTTCTGTCAGCCTCTCTAAATGCCCGGTTTTTTTGATGGGGGGAAATATTTATAGTTTCGACGAAATTTCGGATTTTGCTACCCCCTCTCAGGCAGGAGTGGGGACGGCTTTGAAGGTACGTACATCACAAACTCCCGGGTACGTCAGAGCCCCCGAGTTCCTTGACGTCACTTTGTCTCACGTGACGAATGTGCAACTACACCACCCATCCAACATCGTCCCTTGCCAACAAAAGCAGACACACAATGGCCAATGCTCGAGTTTACACAAGCTTGTGTCCTTCAGTTTCGTTTTTGCACCTTCACCTCGATTTTCGACTACGGTGCAATTCCACCAAGGCGCAGAGCCTGAAGGAACGCAGCGATGGTGGAGAATCGCATCGCCGTCGTCTCGAGCCATGCGCGACTGCACCGGCCAGGCAAAGATGAATAGAAGGACGTTGAGAAGCCGAGACCTGAAGATCACTTTCTTTTCCCACATTCCTCCAGCTCACCTTCTATCACAATCTTACCTGCGTTCTTCGAGACAAGAAACTCCCACTTGCTCTCAGCCACTGTTGAGAGGTAGCACAGAGTACATCAACCCTTGTTCCCCCGACATCTAAGCAACCATGACTTGTGAGTGCCTAATTGACGCAAACCACCCTAGTGCACTCTTATCCTTCACTGTTCATCGTCTCCCTTTTCTTCGCGTCAACCTGAAAGGTTCGAAACTGACTAGATGTCTTGATAAGTCTCAGATAATACCTCCTCTGTGCAGATTGGATCACTGTCTGCGCCCCGCTCTTCCGCCGAGTACAAGTTGCGCATCGACAACTGCTTCGTTTCCATTACCGAGCCAACCGATGGATCACCTGTTCCCGCTACCTGCCAGACCTTGGCCGTAAAGGACGATGACGTCGCATCTCAGACGGCCACGGCGGTGCCATATATCTCTGACCTTGGCGACGAGGATGCGATCTCTCTTCCAGAGACCCTCGTGACGGAAATCACCCCAGACCAATATGAGATAAAACAGATCCAGTTGCCTGCCGGTCCTGCTCCCACGGTCGCCAGCGGCCTCGACATTGCACCCCGGAATCAGTTTGAACCCCACAAAGTGCTGAACCAAGTGCCCGCCCCATCGATCTATCACACCAAACAATACAGCACCCAGCTTCGTGTCGGGTTCTATGGCATAATCTCTCGCTACACGTTCAAATCCATCCTCACATACAACTTCGATCAGAGCAGTTTTCCCTCGGATGCTAACTACCGCTGTGTTGAGGAAGGTATTAAGGACGCTAGTGACGAGTGGAACAAGCTCCATCTTGGCCCAAAATTTCAGCGCGTCGGCAATGACAAGAAGGCCTGGTTCAAGGTCCTCTACCATGGCGCACACCCTTCCAACGAAGGGGTTTACGCTAAATCGTTCTTCCCTGACTGGCCCGCTCGTTATCGCGAGTTCATCGTATACCCGTTGAGCTTAACCGATGAGAATAGACCATTTGTGTTCAACATCTCCTTGCACGAGCTGGGTCACATCCTAGGGTTTCGCCACGAGTTTGCCGGCGATGATCCCCATGAGCGATACAACCCATCAGTCCTGATCGGAAAAGAGAATCCGCATTCGGTTATGAACTACTTTGACCATCCTCGCATGTACACCCTTACAGATGTCGACAAGAGGGATGCGCGCAAGTTCTACGATTATAACAAGACCGCCTTTGAAAACATCCGCATTTTCGACGTTGACGCCGTCTAACCGGACAATCGATGATTACGACAACGGCCACCCTACCTGAATTGATGATGATGATTGGCATCATGAAGTGCTTCTCGATCTGGTTGTTGAAGTAGGCGTGAAGGGGTATGGGGAATAATGTTGTCAGGGGAACTGGATTTTACGATTCCTACTCAAGTATTAAATACAGAAACGGGCCCGTTCCCGGTTTTCATCCAATCACATGTCTCCATTCTAGCAAGGCTTATGCTACATCGGAACGGGGCTCGTTCCTGATTTTTGACTCCCAACAGTGATCTGGAAACGGAGCCCGTTTCTACATTACGTGGTTCGTGCCAACCATGCTAATTCCATTGAAAATCAAAATACCGCGTACCCTATAATTACATATCCGTGTCATTTTTTCCAATAGACGACCTTCCTTTGTCATCACACTTTCTTGGCATAAAAGTTTTAAGAAAGTGGCCCTGTCTACACTCAAA